>OMNN01098234.1:114688-135757 GCA_900302755.1 Chromis chromis
ATAATCAGTCAACTGGAAAAAAAAAAAAAAAAAAAAAGGTCTGATTCCAGCTGTTTAAAATTGAATCCCTTTTGTTTCTTTGCTCCTCTATGACAGTAAACTGAATATTTTGGGGTTGTGGACAAAACAAGACATTTGAGGACATTATTTTGGGTTTTGGGAAACACTGACTGCCATTTTTAACCATTTTCTACTGCCAATGGATTAATCAAGAAAATAACCAACAGATAAATTGATGATGGAAAGAACCGTTAGCTAGAGCCCTGTTCAACAGAACCCTGCTTTCGTTGCACACACTGCAATGCAGAGCTGAAACTATTTTGATCTACATTTTGAGTGATTGCATCGTAGGAACTTCTGCATGAAAATTTAACTACTTATGTATTTAATTTGGTTCCATGCTTGTTTCCTGTCTGCTATGCGTTTGCACAACCTGCAGTTCAGTCAAGTTCACTTAAAAAGTTGCTGAATTTTTGTCAGATGACTGTTGGTCACAGATAAGACATTAAAGGCTCATTGGTTGAGCAGAGGAAAAGGGAATTGTTTAGTTTTTTACAGAATCTGGTTTGTGCAAACAGCTTATTTTTGGCAAATTTTTAAAATGAGGCATGTAGAATAATGTGATTTGGGGCGAAAATAACGTACCTAATCTGAGGTGCAAACAAGCTGATTGACTGAACTTTGACAGGACAACAAGCACCATCTAACTGCCCTCTAGATATCCTTATTGATTAGCAGCGTTCTCTTTTCTAACATCGTAATTAACTATGAGATGAATTTGCAATATTTGTTCAATTTTCTATGTTCATAAACTGAGGTCACGTTCATTAACTGCTATTTTTGGTTGTTTTGTTGCAGCAGAAGCTGGTAGATTCTCCACAGCATGGGAAGCAGAGAGGCTGAAAGGGCTGATTACGTGTCAGTTCCTGTAAATGTCACCTTACAGAGCAAAGCCACCTTCCATGAATCTCACCTCACAGCAGCTGAGGTCCAGAGACACGTCCTTCAGATTGGGGTTGCTGGCCAAGCCGAGCAGCAGAGCTCTGCAACAGGAAGATAAAACACACGTTTAGAGTTAAAATAATAAAAGATTCAGAGAAACAGTTTTAAAAGTGAAGGCCAACTAAAATCTGTCCCTCTCAGTTTTACCACTTTTATTAAAACCATTAAACTCCTGTGTCTGTGATTCAGGCTGACTTTATTTTGTACCTGAGAGTCTGCAGATGTACATTTAAATGATGCGATAGATATTTAAAAAAAGAAAAGGAACAAAATGTACGGAACTGTTGCTCAGAGGCATTAAATGTGAATGAATCTCACTTCAGGGCTTCCGGAGGCAGCTTGGTTCCCGACACGTTGATGGAGCTCAGAGACTCGGCGCTGCTGAAGAAATGCTTGAAGGAAGGAGGAACCTCTTTGCCTTTCCTGCAGAGACAGAAAGAAAACATTATAAAATAACATCTCTAAATAGATATTCATCCCCTTGGCGAAATTCAAGGTATTCAGTAGCTCACACACATTACATTTAAGAAAAACAACATGCAACACAAACTATACACAGATCACATGCAACGCAAACTATACACAAGTGAAAAAGCAGTGGACCTGAGATTCAGGCCAACATTTCACTCCTCTTCATGTGTTAAAGCCGATGACCCACTTTATCTGCTGTTTAAGAAACTCTTCGTGCTCCTCAAATTAAGCCATACAGACGGAATAATAAAAAAGAAGCATCAGTCAAAGCCTCAGACAGACTGAAACTCACTTCTAACACCGTCTGGCTCCAGTACTTCCTCTCTCTACACTGGCCTCAGTATCCTTTATTTCCTTTATATTTACTGAACCCTCATCCTCCTCTTCCTCACCTCCCTCCCCCTCTTCCCTTGATGCCAGATCTAAACTCCCAGGAGACACACTGGAAAGAGGAGATAATGATGGGAGAAAACTCCGCCCCTCATCCATCTGTTACACCAACATCTTCAGACAGTTTAAATCAGCTGGCGTTGAGATGTGATGGCACCTGGTGACCAGCAGGGGTCACACACCAACACACACACACACACACACACACACAAAAGGAGCTCAAATGTAGTTTCTTTTTTTGTTCCTGTCACATTTTTCCTCACTGTAGCTAATTTTTCACTGCAGTATAAAGTCCTGCACTTCTATGGAAACATGAAGAAGGAGAGAGAATTTAGAAATGTTTTCCGTGCTGTACCACAAGGTTAGAATGCCATAAATCATAAAAAAAGAAAAAGAAATAAAAGTTGAATTTTGTTGATTATTTATTCTACATAAATTCAAAGGATCTGGAATCAACATTTATAACACAAGTGTCCACAGATGTGATCAATTCTGAAAGACATTTTGGGCTCAGTGTACTATAGATGTTTTACTATTTACATTTTTAATTTGGTTCCATGCTGTGTTTGCACAACCTGCCGTTCAGCCGAGTTCAGTCAAAAAGTTTCTGAATTTTTGTCACATGACTGTTGGTCAGTTTTATGGAAATTTTAAATGACTCGTGTAGAATAATGTGATTTTGAGGAAATATCATGATTTTAGGCTTAGATTCCCAATGGAAAGACTGTTATAAAGTTGAAAATCCAAGGACTCCTTGTGTTTTTACAGTTTCTGGCTCTAATAAATTGTGTTATTTTGTTGATTTTTTAGGTTTAACCAGCCTTTCAAACACAAAAAGATACAGTACAAACAATAAGAGGCTCAGCAGGCACATGACTGATGAAAAGGACATTTCAGGTTCGTGATGCAGCTAATTATCAATCCTGCATTTAAATTCTGAATTCACAAAAAGATACAAATAACTACAGATGTAGTCTCAGCTATGATTATCTAAATTTTCGAAGTTGGTGAAAACAGGTCGAAACCAGCATAACTTGAGATGCACGGCTGCTAAATGTCATTTAATGATTTTTAAAAAAAAAACATCCTTTAATAAAAATAACCCCTAACTCAGTCCACTGACTGAACCTGGGCTGCTCAACCAATCAGGTGGACACAAAGATGGCCCATGATGATGTTTTAAAGGTAGATAGATCCCTTTATGTGTTGAATGCTCATAAATCTGTGGGCAAACTGAACAATAAGGAGCCAGTTTTCATTTTGATTTCACTGTGACCAATTTTTACTGTAAATTCCCCTTCTGTTTTTATTTGCCACTGGCTGTATTCAGCTGTAGAAGATGCAGGACTTCCAGTGTTTTCGGATAATCATGACGACCAAATGCTATAAGAAACAAGCTAGCCAAAATTAATTTTCCTCAGTAGGTTTCTGTTTTTTTTTTTTTACCTGTGAGGGAAGACGCTCTTTGACATGTTGAGAACTGAGAGATGCTGGACTGATCCTCGCAGCAGAGCTGAGCAAACCTGGAACACACAGAACACGTCATTAAAACATTTAACAGTGAAAGTACTGCATGATTTATAAGTTGTGATACTTTTCATTTCTGCTCCTGCAGTGTGTTTAGAAATGTTTATTTACATGTGGCTCTATGTGAGAGAAACATAATATGATTTAGAAGCTAATCAATAATCAGTGGGCCTGACAGCTGGCTGCATCTCAAACTAATCAATAAGCTGTGTTTGGCTCTCAGACCCACATCAATACATCACATACAGTATTCAGCAGCAGACTGAGTGAGATTACACTGCCTGCAACACAGAAATTAATGCCAAGCACTTCATCATCTTACAGCGATGCACAATGAGGTACAACTATAACAGCATGTTGCTTGTTAAAATACACATTTATTTACCTCATGCACCAGATTGGATGTTACTGACTCACCTGGTCCAATGAGCAGTCAGTGTTGGAGAGGTCAAGGGTCGCCAGGCTGTTGGGTTGACCCAGAAAGTGGTAGAAATGCTAAAATAAAAGCATCAAAACACAGTTCAGTGTTAAAACGGAACAAATATCTGTTCATATCCTGTTAACCAATCAGGTTAAAGGTAATAGAAAAAAAAAAACTGCCGGAATTTCCTCATGTCGTAAATATCCAACCATTCAAATAGGCTTATTTAGCATCAAGGAAATAATAATAACAACTTTTATGTATGTAGCACTTTTAAAGACAGGCTTTATAAAGTGCTTCGACAGATAAAACAAACACAGGATCCCAGAAGTCAATGTAACAACAGTAAAGCCAAACAAAGCTCAGCAAAAATGAAATAAAGTTAAAACAAGAAGACCACAGATGCAAAAATACAAAAAGCAATATATCAATATTAGGAAATACAAATAAAATAATGATGTCTATTAAAATGTGTTTTAAGAAGTGATAACTGATTCTGCAGCTAGATATCCTCAGGCAGCTGGTTTTAAAACTGATGTCATCTTTAGATTGAAGCCTTGACTTTGGACCAACCAGAAGTGTCCACCAACATTTCTGCTGTGTAGCTGAGAGCCAGACCTTGACATGCTTTAGAAGTGAGCAGCAAAATCTTAAAATCAGTTCTAGAATGAACAGAGAGATAACAGAGAGAAGCCTGATGTGATCTATTAACACCAGTAAGAAGCCGAGCTGCTGCATTTTGGTGACTTTTGGTTTATGACAGAAAGGAGGAAGTTCCAGTAGCGGAGTAAATATTCCTTTGCCGACTGTAAATAAACCTAACAACACATGGTTCAGTGTTGCACCATTTCTTCAGGAATTACCTGCAGGATTCTCCGATTAATCAGTGAACTTTGCTGAGCTAAGCTAAGCTAACCAGCTGCTAAAGCCTCATATTTACTGTGCATATATGAGGCTGTTTTCAATCTTCTCATCTGTGTGTCACTGCAGCATCAAAAGCATTCATCGCAATATGTTGCTAAGATCAAAAACAACTAGAACTACTAAACTTTCTGCTTACGTCCGTGTCTGTCCAAAATCATTTATGCAGGAAAGACTGTGAAGTTCCTAAGTTCACTGAGCGAAACAGAAAAAGAGTCAAATTCCTTGTATGTATTAACAAACTTGGCCAATAATTCTGATAAAAGAAAAAGTTGGAGACACGACAGGAGCTTTAAATATGTACAGTGCTGCAAAGAAGCAACAGATTATAACATGTGATCCATTTGAAATATGGTCACCATCTCCCTTCTGTTCCTGAATTATTGCACTGGATTATGGCCACAAAAGTGTCTCTGCAGAACATGTGAATGGTGTTTCAGTCCTTCCTTATTTATGATATATTGGTCCATGCTTTATGAAAGGAAACGCTGTCCCACAATCCCTTGTGGCAGACCTGTAAGTGAAGTTGGATTCTCTCAGAGTGTCTTGACAACGTGATGTCGTATATCGAGGTCGAGGAAAAGTGTTTAGGAAAGACGTACATTTTTGACTATTCAACCAGAACCTGTGTGAACATGGCTCACCAAATTTGAAGAAATTACCTCAATACGTCCCTGAGATATGGTGTTCATAGGAACTGGACGGATGAACAGTAAAATAATCCCTCTGGACAAACCTGTCCTGCTGCAGTTTCTCTCTCCTGCTTTTATCTGAGTGGATTTTGAACTTTCTGAAAAGAGGCTTTTCCTGCAGAGTGACACCAAAGTGATCTGATGTGAAGAAGCCTCCAACCAGATCAGAGTCACTGATAGCAGCTCTGAGAGGGATCAGAAGCTCTGTGAGTGTTAGATTGTGTGTTTACAGCAAAACCAGACGAAAAAAAGGAAATCCCTGCAGACATAAAATCAGCTTTTCTTCAAATGTTAATGCAAAAAACAAGAAGCCATGTTTGTGTACCTGCATGTCGTCTCCTCGGAGCAGGTTCCCTGAGAGGTCCAGATGGACGAGGCTGCTGGGGATGGACGGGTTGGCACTCAGTGACTGGCAAAGGCTGTTCACCCCTACAACACACACACAGAAACACACAACGTCAGCACTATCACAACCCTCACATCTCCACTTGATATTTTGACGGCATATTGAAGGAAAGGCAGCGGAAATGAGCAGCGGGTGAAGACAGGAAAGAGCTGGATCAGAATGTAGAGAGAACAGAGCTTCATGGTTTTACAAATGTGATGCTTTGCCTTCACTAGTGTCACACTATATTAAATAAGAAACAGGCTCTCTATTACAATAAATAAATTAACCATTAGAGCCCCAAAACCCACCAGCAGGTTGAAACCTTTTATTAGAGCAAAAACTACTGAAAACAAATCTGCCTGCTGCCTGCTGAGTCTCTCATTGTTTGTACAGGATCCTAAAAAAAACACCAAAATAAAACAATTTATCAGAGCCAGAGACTAAAACACAAAGAATCCCCTGATTTTCAACTTTCTAACAGTTTTTGAACTAATCATCACAATGTGCCCTCCAATTGGGAATCTTGGTTTAAAATCATGATATTTAATCTACACCTCTTTATTCAACATGTCTTATTTAAACATTATGAAAAAATAAACAGTTTGCAGTTTGTTATAAATATACAGTAAGTAGTAAAACATCAGTAGTATATGGAGCCACTACATTTGTTTTTTCTCAGTATTGATAAAACCTGGGAACACTTAGTAAAATGTTGGACATTTTGATTTCAGTATTTTTTATTTACTTGTACATGTTTATTTGTACATGTTCAGCAATGTGCAATATCCAGAAGTGCAACATCTGTTTTTATAGTTCTTAATACACAAATTAGCTTTAAAAGATCTTTAAATCTTTAAAAGAATACGTTATCCCTCTGTTTTCATAGATACACTTGATTGTGTACTTTTAAAAACATCTGATTTTGTAAATGCACTCACGTTTTTAGGAATTATAACATTATGTTGCACAAAATACAATTTTGTCTAATTCTAGCCAGTTTCAACAAAAGTACAGGACCTTATGTTGCAGTAAAAAGAGCAACAAACACCAGAAACTGCTCAGAGTTCAGAGGTTGAATAATTATCTGACATCAAGCTCTAAAAAACCTCATGAGGTGCTTCAGGCTTTCACTGATCACTAAGTGTTTGACAGGAAAGTGTATTTCTAGGGTACAGTCAATGTGTCTGATATTGATGAACCGCTGACCCGCATCACGTCTATCACATGACTGATCACATGACTGACACGCTGAACTCTTTAGTTCTGTGAAATCCTGACTGAGTCTGTCTGCAGATAAAGACACGACTGTCCAGCGTCTGATTGGATCAGACCAAATGAAAAATGACAGACACAAACAGGAAAAGATCAAATGAGTGATCTGCTGAATTATGTACAGTCACAACTGGAGTTTAAAAACCTCCTCCGTCCTCTGCTGCTGCTCTGGGCGTCAGACTATATTATCAGTTTACACAGAACAAGCCTTTACTAACTCGACTCTGTGGAACATGGCAGCTTTTTATTGATCGCCTCAGAGCAGAGCAGGTTTACTGTCCCTGCAGACGCTGCACGGTTTACTTTGGATCAGGACCAAGAAGAAATTCAACCTGCAAACACACATATTTAATCTAGAAAATACGATGAGACCAACTAGAAATCCTCTGCAGGTTTTTGCACAATCAGTATTTTATTATTTCCATCATGTATAAACTGTATCAGCTCTGCTGGTCTACTGGTAGCGTTTACACAGATAAAACATGCAGACTGTTCACAGATTGTCTCTGTACAAACACTTTGCAGATCCGTCTCTCACTTACAGCGTTAATGGTGCAATAATTAAGTCTCATTAGCGTCGCGGCAGGAGGCCGATCAGAGAAGTGGAAGATATGAATTGCTGCTGCTCGTAGGGGAGCAGAAATGAAAGGCAGTAAACAACAGAGCCTGCAGATTATAACACAACATTTATATTATTTTATTATACTTTAATTAATCCATTACCTTTGGGTGAGAGTGAGGTTTTGGAGAAGTTTAAATGCTTGAGCCCCAAACGGAGTTTGGCAAACTGAGCAGCCAGCGAGGAAACACCTGCAGCAGGAGACAGAACAAGGACATCAGTTTATTCTGGTTCACAGTACTGCTGTTCTCACTACAGGGACTTTTTGATATGCATACAAAGCATTTTGCACATTTATTCAACACATATTACTTAATTGTTCACCCGTTTATGTAAATACTTGTATTTTTCATTAAAATCTGACGTTATTTTAACCTTCTAACCTCAAAACCTGCTGGTGTTCTTTATTTTTTAAAAAGACATCAAAAATACGCCATTAATCAGAGCCGGAAACTGTAAATAACAGAAAGAATTGTTGGATTTTCTAAATAATTATGTGACATAGAGTTCTGTCAGGAAACACAAGCAAATCTGAGTTAAAACTCGTGACATTTCATTATAATCACTTAATTCGACATGTCTTATTTAAAAATTCCACCAAAATAAATAATTTGCATGAATCAAATTCTGCAAAAAACTTAAAATTCAGGAACTTTTCGGCTGAACTGCAGGCAGTGTTTGCACAGAGCAGAGATGAGACATGTATGGAAGCAAATTAAATATGTAAGTAGTAAAATATCTATTGTATGCAGAGATACCATTTTTTTCTAACACCTGTGGACACTTGAAAACGCTGAAAGTGTTGATTCCAGATTTTTTCAATTTCCGTACAATAAATAATCAAAGAAATTCAACTTTCATTTTTTCATTTTTAGGATTTATGGCATCATAACTTTGTTACTCTGTACAATAGAGCTGCTGGACTTTATATTGCAGTGAAAAATTAACCACAGTGAGTTAAAATGAGACAGAAGCAACTCCAGTGCAGCTTTTGAGAAAGAGACATTTTAGTGTATTTTTAACAATAACTTGAACAGTCAAAAAAGTTACATCTTATAAAAATATAAAATATAGTATAAATGAATGAAACCACAGATGTAATGTGTGAAAGGAGCCTTCTCTTTTTCAACAGATCCTGGTGGTAAATTTTACATGACGACAAATAAACCAGAGACTGATGAGCCCCAGAAATCTGTAGCATGTTTACATGTGACGGCCTGAATATTTGGTGGAATCTATCTTTAATTCATGTGTCCTGGATAGAAGGAGCTGTTGAAATATTTAACTTTTTGCTGTGCAACATAGGAACATAAACGGACTGCAGTATCATGATATACAGCTGTGACAGACATGTAGGAGGAACTGAAGTCTGATCATCAGTAGATGGTTGGTAAATATGGCAAGACAGGGTTTCAGTTTTTAGACATTTTGACTTGAAATCACTTTAAAATGGCTAAAAATGATCCAAAATGACTCAAAATTAATCCACAAATGACTTAAAATTGTCCAAATCTACTCAAACTTGTTCAAAATAACTCAGAGGGTGGTATTGTGACCCCAGAAAGTTCCGGTCAGTGTATATATACGGATGTATCCATGTTTCCTACTAAAAATACAGACTTTGTTTGACATTTCTCCAACTGTTGAGGCTCTAACATCAGTAGAATCTGATGTGTGGCAAGTATAAAAGACAAGGTTCCAGTTTCTGGTCCCAAAATGTCTCGGAACTGTCAAAAATGACTCAAAATTCTCAAAAAGTAGTTTAAAATTCCCTATAAATGTCTAGCATTGTTCAAAATTACTCCAATTTTAGCTAAAATGACTCAAAGTTACCAATAATGAATAATTATTGACTCTTAAAAATGGGAAAAAAATGGGAAAAATTTCCAAAGTTCCTGTAAGTGCATATATGTGGAGGGATCCATATTTCTACTAAAATACAGTCTTTGGTCGACATTTCACCAACTTTTGAGGCTCTAACATCAGTAGAATCTGATGTGTGGAAAGAATGGCAAGACAAGAATACAGTTTCAGGTCCTACAATGTCTTGTAATTGTCCAAAATTACTTCAAATGATCCAAAAATGACTCATAATTCTCAAAAATTTGGTAAAAATTGTCCAACATCGTTCAGAATTACTCAAATTCTGACTAAAATGACTCAAAGTTAACAATAATGAATAACCATTGACCATTAGTACAGATGAGAACAGACTCGGTACCTCGGTCCTCCAGCGGGTTGTTGGCCAGATTGATGGTGGTGAGTCCTGAGCTGGGGTTGTGGCCCAGAGCAGCAGCCAGCTTCTGGGCAAAATCCCTGCAGGAATTGCAAGAATGGATCCATTATCTGATCAATGTGCTGCACAAAGCCTGAGCAGCATAAATATTCTTTTCCTGCCACAGCAGTGAAACTGAATGAATCTGCACTGAGAGGTTACAGTAGAATTGAAGCTGCAAATTTGTTCTACCAGTAAAACCTTCTTAAACAGCTGAATACACAGAAATAGCATAAAAAGAAACCGAGTCAGCACTGAGTTCAACAGAACTTGACCCAGAAGAACCATGTTCCTCATGGAGCTGAAAAAAAGCCGACATCACCAGAACTCTGCTACGGAGCTGCAGCTGTCAAGAGCATTTTTGACTTTTAAGTCAAGTTTTGGGGTAAATGTCTGACATTTAACCTGATTGAACACACACTTAACTGTTTCTCTTGCTTTTGTACCCATTAGATTAATTTAAATAGAGTTTTATTACAGATGTGTGCAGTATTATAAAAAGTTAAATGGTAAAGTCTGACTTTTTCATCTAAAAGCCCACTACAGTGATTTTTTAAATCACACCTTCATATAGTTATGGGACTTCTTACAGATAAATAAAACAAAATGTATGCAACTTAATAGCAGTTAGTATGAGCCAAGCTCCAAAATAAATGCAAAATAGCTTCTTCTGCTAGACCCTTATTGTGAAACATCTTTAAATCTCAACACTTCTCTGCAAAATAACTTTCTGAAAGTTGCCTCAGGGTTCTCCCTTATATTTCTATTTTATTAACTTACTTATTACCTACAATAACAAGCTCAGGCTAAGTTAACTCTAATGATTACACAAGTCCACACTATGTGTCTCTGAAATGTAAAATTCCTTTATTGCCCCTTGAATCTTTGCATTATCTCACGTTTTGAGTCCTGCGTTGTCCAGAACCAGCTCCTCCAGCCGACTGGACCGAGACACCACCCGAAGGATCTGCTCGCACACATCTGCAGACTGAACAGACACAAATGCCAGATGACTTTACACCATTTACAAGACAGTAAAAACAGAAAGAACTGTCGTATTTTCTGTCGAACTATCCGATGGTCCTTGAACTTCTCAAATCGTGATAATTGATCAAAATCACTTCATTCTGAATGTGTCATTTAAAAAAAGGAGGAGACATGTATGGAAAGAATTTAAAAATGTATGTAGCAAAATATCTACAGTATATACAGTCACTATTTATTTACAGTATTGGTAACACTTGTGACTACTTGATAAAATGTTGTACATGTTGATTCCAGTATTTTTTTTTCTTTTTGCAAAATAAATAATCAAATAAATCCTCTTTATTTTAGTGCACAGAAGACATTTTTGAGTTCTCTCTAAATGTATCAATGGCTTTGCTGTTTCCCCTGAGGTGCAAAACTTTATATTACAGTGAAAATGACCCAACAGTGAGTAATAATGTGACAGAACATCCAGAAACTCATCAGAACAGAGAAGACATTATAGTAAGGGGCAGTGGTTTGCGAACTTGTAACCGGTGGGTCACCGGTTCAAGAACCCGGACTGGCAAGAGGTTGAGGTGGGAAAGTGAGAGCAACCGCTTGCCCCAGTCACCATAACTGTGGGCCCTTGAGCAAGGCCCTTAACCCCTGACTGCTCCCCAGGCGCTGCAACGCGGCAGCCAACTGCTCCTATTATGTATAGTTAAGGTTAACTTTGAATAGGATGGGTCAAATGCAGAGAAGGAATTTTCCCAAGGGGATCAGTAAAGATTAAGATTAAATTAGATTAAAACCATCTCTGACTTTACTGCAGTTTTTGGTTTAGCTCTCTATACTAAGAGTGATATTAAACATATTAAGAGTAGCACCCACAGCTGTGCAGTTGGTCTTATCTCTCTGATCAATTAAAGAACTTTTCACAAGAATATACTAATTAACTGAAGCAGCTTCGAGGCTTAAAAAATGCACTTTTATCTGGAACAGCAAAACTCACCGACTACAACATTCAAGGTCACAGGAAAAACACAGAAAAGTACTTTTTGTTTGATTCCCTCAAGTGTTTCTGAGCGAACGGCTCCAGAAAGCTGCTCATTTATGCTAATTAAAGCTGTACAACGTTAAAAAAACAAGTGAATTCTGTGTGTTCCACTTAAAGGCCAGTTATGCGTGACGAAGACAGTCGACTGTGGACACTTTACTGGAGGAAGTTTGTCTCGCTTCTCTGGTCGGAGCTCCACAGGAGACGAACCCGAGGGGAGCAAAAGCACTCAAATTTAGAGAAAATTAAAGATTCAGCAGCTGAATGTCGACGGCCACCTACATGTTCACTGACCCACTTCACCGAGTGCTGCGTCATCCTCAACACACAGCTCTGCAGACTGACTCACAACACAAACAGTTCCCATTATAATAACACAACTTTACTGCACCATTATGTTGGTATTAATCTTCACAGTGACATTACAGCTAGAAGAAGCTGATTCTGTTCACCAGCCTCAGTGGACAAACAGAGGAGGCATTGTCCAAAAGAAATAGGGGAGATAATGGAAGAGACAGAAGAAGGCTACTATTGTTCACATGTTTGCTTGGTGAAACTATGAGTATTAAAGAAGAGGAATGATGATGGAGGCAGTGAGGGACGACACATAATACAGCAGGAGATATGAGGGTGGTGAGGGATGAAATGGAGAAGAGAAGCAGAGCAGCTCGGCAGAGGTCACACAAAGAAGTCACTATTTTCCACGGCAGCCACAATAACACTGCTGGTGACGGCATGTGGATTGTACCATTTACACTCATTAAACACCAGCCTGGTCACACTGGGCGGTTCTGACCCGGTTCTGCTGCAGAATCACACACTGAGGTGATCAGAGGCCTCCTGTCCTCCTCCTCATTCCAGCCTCAGCATCTTGATTAGACCACGACACAAACAGGCTGATTGAACTGAGGATGAGCAGCTAATCCTGCAGAGAGAGAGAGAGAGTGTGTGTGTCTGTGTGTGTGTGCGTGCGTGCGTGCGTGTGTGTGTGTGTGTGTGTGTGTGTGTGTGTGTGTGTGTGTGTGTGTGTGTGTGAGGTGGTAGACATCAGATGCAGATGATTTCCTGTTGCTTCACTCTGACAGGCACCCTCATCATGCCTCTTTGGTTGCACTTCTCTCCCTCCGCTCAGTCACTTAGTGTCGATGTGACAGCGATGACGCACTCACTTCTCCTCCTCATGCAATATCTCAACCCAACACACCGCTAGCTGTCTAGCTCTCTGATTTAGGGTTAAAAAACCTAAAAAGGTTACTTGTGGATATCAATGTCTAACCAGAATATCAGGGCTGTTAATACTCACAAACTGGATTCAGATGCTCACTGAATACTAATTTCAGCCGTAAAGCGTAAACCTCAAGTTGTCATTTTTTAATTCAAATAAGGCAGATTTATTAAAGTATTAAAATGTATGCAGCACTAGTAATGACGGAGAAGTTATTCCACATCATCAAGTATTGAAATTGTCTTATTTACCTGATTTTATGTTTGTTTGTTTTTCACTGTGGTGTGTTTCACAATTATTCAATCAATAGGTAACGTAAAAATTGGCCTTTTGGCTAACACTGACATATTTACAAAGATGCTGATTAATCCTTTCAAAATGCGAATTAAAAAATGAGCCGAGACAGCACAGTTGGGGTCGTAACACAGTCAGAAATGAAACAGTTCAACATAAAGCAGCATTTTGTGGTTATTTTTTCCTCTATATATGTATTTAAACTCTGCTAAACACACATCCCTAAGCCAAACAAGAGAGAAGTGGTTTCTTCTTACAGGCTGTGACTTTTTGAGCTTTTTGCCTCCATCTGCATTTGTGCACAAGTAACGTGACTAAAAGGTGACGCACAAAAAAAGCACAAGTTACCCTGAAAAACAAGTTTTAGAAAAACAAGTCTTTTGTTAAAAAAAAAAAAAAAGTGAATCCATTATCGAGGAAAGGAGACAGGAGAGATACTGTCAGTAATGAAAATGTCAGCTTGTCTGTTACCATCAAATATTCACTCGCACTTGTGCCTTTTTTGGCAAAAAAGGGTCAAGGTTGGACAGTTAGGGTCAAGTGGTTTCACATTAGTTTGACAGGAGCTTTCAATCCTCCACTTCCATACAAAGTGCACACAAAACCAGTCCTTCCAACAATGTGGAGCCATTTAGAAAGAATGCAAAGCTGAATATTTCCTACGAAGGAAATTCAGCAGCTGTCTGAAAGATAAAAACTAAGAAAAAAATGTTGCCGGTTAGAAGAGAGGAGACTGAATATGATGTTTTAGATGAAGCATTTACACCTGTAGATGTAATTGTTCACATAACATCATATGTTGTTTTGGGTCATATCAAGGCCATGTAAATGTGTCGCTAACAGCTCACAAAAGGTGGCTGCCCACACCGTGACAGATCTATTTGAAGAGTTAAACCTCAGGTGCAAGTCTGAAACTGTCTGAAAAACCTCAGGTGTCTGGAATAACTGTAAAAAAGTGACTCATCAGATCATATCATACACTTGTTTTCCATGTATCAAGAGATGAGGTTTTGCGTAAATCGAGGTTTGCATTTTTGTGTGTATTGTGGGTGCTGATACAAATATGAGTTAGACTTAACCATAATATGAGTCAGATTCCAATATCCAAGAAGACCGTCTGACAGTGACACAGTTTTTGTCACTGAACACTGACTGTTTTTCCACACTGACATTTACCTATATTCACCTTTCCTTTTATTCATTGGTGGGAAAGACTCAGTTTTATCCAAATACAGCCGAGCAAGAACCAATCGCCACGAACGGCATCCGGATTTAATCTCTTTCAGAAAGCAAACCACACCAGGAAATGAACTACAATGCATATACGGCAGTATGTAATATGGCAGCTATGTCAAAACAACTTTCCAGACACGGCCGAATATGCAAATTATGTGCTCAACGCAACACGCCCTAATAACTACTACAAATTCACGAGAGGCTAGACATTGCTGACTACTTTACATCAGCATGTATAAAAGCCTTAAGATGTCATCTGTGTGTCCATCCTGAGCTTAGCAATCTTAAGGTTTCTTCTTGTACTTCAAGAACAGTTACTTTGAACTAAATTACTGCACTGCATAAAAGAAAATGTCAGTTGAGTCTATACAGGGCAGAGTACTCTCTATTGTGTTTGCATCATGGGCAAGGTAGATACAGTTCTGGTCTATTACATGTTGCATTTTGTTTCACAGAAATATAATCTTTGCACAAATCAATGTGCCGTGTTATAACAACATGTTACTACCAAGAGGACCAATCATAGTGGTTCTGGTCTGCGTTGCTATGATGTTTAGTTATATTTCCATTGAGGTGCACATCAGGCTACAGCATAGAGTACAGGGCTACAACGGTCCTACAGCGCACGTTCAGAGCATGAGTATAAATAAAGCTGTATTCTTGGCTGCTTGCTGCTAGCCACCTAACTTGTCGCAAAGTGGCTCCATCATGTTTTTTGGTGAGCCAGTGAAAATGTAACACTGGGTACTGGACAAAGATGGGGCACACTTGAAGATAGCTGAAACCTATGAAAACTGGACAACCCTCTGGAGTTAGATAGATAATTTGAGTCCTGACAGAAAGGAACACATAATGAAAAACTGACTAAATACAGAGACAGCACACTGGTTAACAGGTAGGCTGTAATTACAACAGAATATGAATGATACGTTCAATATATACTACGTTACAGAGAGTTAGATAAAATGATCAAAGGTTGGAGCAAGCAGACAATTATCGTAGTTTAGCATAAAAACTGAAAATGGAGAAACAGCTGTCCTGTCCATGTCAATTTTTTTAAAATCTAAAAATGGAAAAATAATGCACCAACTAGTACTTTCAAAGCTTAAGAAGTAAGATGTTGTATCTCATAAGTTAATTTAAAAAACAACAGAAATTTAAATGGTTTTACAGAAGTTACAGCAAAGGCTCAGAAGTTAGCACAGTGCTAGAAGAGTGGATTCAATCTCCTGATCTAAGAGCAGAAAAGCGAATAACCATATTATCCAAAATGTTGAACTATTCCTTTAAACCTCTGGTTCTCCACTAAGCTAGAAGCAATAGCTAATAAAGTACCCAACAAACATAACACTATTTTGCTTTTTCTTGCCATCTTCAGACAATTTTATTATTTTGCATGCTTGCACATGATGTCAACGATCATAAATACCAAAATCTTAATGAAAACCACAGGCTGAGTAGACAAGGGATAAGAATCATTCAACACCACACAGTCAATACAAGCTGATCCATACTGGTCTCATAATGTCTCTGTGGTTGCACCTCTCTCTTCTATGACAGCTTAATCTTGTCATCCATCAAATTATAACACTTCAGCTCACATAGTCACAATTCTGAAACAGATTCAGTGTAAATGGTGAATTTGTCAATCATCGTCTGCTTGCCAGATTCACACACACCTGTGCAGACACGATGATGATCTGCATCGCTTTTTATATTAATAATAGTGCAACAGGGGTGTGTAGAAGCTCTTGTGCCACTGGAGGACAGGGTGACTGAACCCTTTCATGCAAACAAAGACCCACATTTAAGGACACATTCACATTATGTTGATTATATTTGCACATGCAGGGACATGTAAGTACACTAGAACTTCAAGTTTTAAATATTTAAAACCCAGATATAAGGATACACACACACACAAGTAGATTTGTATACATATGGAGGGGGAGACTCTGAAAGAGGGAGCCTTCACTGTTATGGCATATACATAAGTCTTCTGCTACATATGCCGCTTTCTGGGAATCTGGAGTTTTCACAATAATCTGAGGACATGAACTTTCCCCCAAATCCTTTAAATAGTTATGCGTTACTGGTTGATGAGTCCCTTGAGCCTCCAGAGCTTCCTCACTGGATAAGGGGAAGGAGTGGTGCTTGCTGTCAAGGCCTCACATCCACAGACGCACATACATGTACACATGCAAATACATGCTGGCACACTGAAAGACGTATGTGGGTGAGGACATGTATGTGCACAACATAAATGAAGCACAGCTCAGGGCACTCCTTCCATTTATGACAAGAGAACAAAGTCAAACTCTGTCGGTCTTACATACACAGACACACAACTCTGAGCCTGAGAGGTGTTGCATTGAAAACATGGGTAACAAAGGACAGAGCAAAAAATAAATAAATCATGAATGAAGACGACAAAAAAGACAGACATTGAGAAGTATGCAGTAGCTATTTATGGTGATCATGAAGTTTAACGATCGCTGTATGTGTTGGTGATCTCATGTGAGAAAGCGGCGAGGACTTACAGCTAAACTCCTGTTTTGACGCAGAGAGTGAGAGGAGGGCAAAGCAGTAAGAATGCAGTGAGGTACAATGTGGGAAGGGTCGTGCCCTGTTCCTTGAAGCGGAGAGGAAAACACGGGAGTGTGCCGCCTTCAGCTGCTGTTTAACTGGACAATAACAAAGCAACGCATGACGTGACTCTCATTCACAGAACGTACTGTAAATATGTGTGTCGGGAAAGGTGTACGCAGAAGAAACGGATCTTGAATTGTCTGAGGTTCAAGGGGAGTTTAAGGAGGGTCAGAGTTGACGCAACAATTGACCGATCGCTCACCCATTCGCCGGGATTGTTCAGTTAACTGTCACTAGGCTCAGCAGGTTGGTCAAGTCTTTGTTCACGTGTCGAACCGGTGTGCAGGGTGCTCAGGGGGTGTAAGAAGCTTTTTGCAAAACCATATGTCTTTGTCCTACTCATGACTAATACATCCACTATCCAATATCTCCCCACTATGTGAGATGGCTTTATGTATGAATGCATTTTTAGTCCTCACCCAGTAAAAGTGAAAGATCTACAACAGATGAGTATGCTAGCTAAGCAGCCAAACAAGGTTATATAAGAACAAAATAACAGGTGTATCTTGTGATTTCCACTATCATCTCTCCTCACAGTATCAACTAGCTCTAAACTACAACCAATGCTGTTTCTTTATTTCTATTTGTTCAACATAAAAAATCAATACATTGCCAACTGGTGAGGATGCTGGCTTTTGTCCCAGGACAAAAAGCTTTAGTGTTTAATACAAGTCAGGTGGAAACAATAAAATCAACCAACAAAAATGCCTTTTCGAACAACTCATTGGACTTCAGTGGCTTTATTGGCCATTTAACTGCCTCATTAGGTAAAGTTGACCATCCGTAAAGAAGGAAACTGGCTTAACATTGTTTGAAATCAAGGGCTCGTTTCAAAAAATTTGCATTCTTGACATGTGTAGCAACAGTAACTGATAATACAGAGCTTACGTAACAATCAATATATATAAAATGATCAACAAATGCAATTAGAACTACAAGAAGACGTAAAAATGTTTCCAGAAGGAAACTATTGAAAGTCTTTGTTCCTGTTTTTTGCCAAGATCCTTTGGCATTTCACCATTATTAGCTAATTTTAAATTGAGGGGGTGGATTACACATATCATACATCGTTCTAAACGATGCCTGGAGATGTCTCAAGCGATGCCATATCCAGTGAACCCACAGAGAACACTGTGTTCATCATGTCTGAGTCAGCCTAAGTTCCCACTGGAGACGGAGGTTTTGACCTGAGGAGCTGCTGTTTGCTCCCACATCTTTCTAAAAGGGAAATTAGGACAAAGGTTTCTAGATATCCCTACTGTCTGTTGAATAATTTCTGTGTCAAAGTGCACTGGCAAGGAAATTATTGGTGTGTTTGCGTGAGTGAACATGCGTGTTTATGTTTAAGGACAGATTACGAACTCCATCGGCCCCCCAGAGGCCCTCAGACCCCCACTGGGCCTCTGAAACTCCAGGTTAAATGTGTGTCAGTTGTTTTAATCTAATTCAATTAAATGCTAATTTGATTGGGAGGATACAGAGATGTGTGTCCTAAGACAGCCTCGTCCTCATTACGTGATCTTGGAGTAGCAAAGGATGATTCCAGTTTATACCAACTTGGGTAATATTTTCACAAATCTGGCCGTCGTTTCTGTCTGTTTTGATACTATTGTACTCAGTGAGGTATTTACCAAGGACAGAGAGCAGAGTGACACTGCTGCAACAAAATCTGACAGGAAAACAAGATGAGCATTCAGAGGATCACGCAGGAAACAGTTTAAACAACTTTATTTGGAGGTAAAAGCAAAAATAAGTAAAGACAAGACAGCAATAATCCCTTAGTGGACTACGGTAAGTATGGAACCAGGCTGCTGTTTCTATATCTAGGTGGATTTTTATAATGAACAGTTTGGGTACTATTTTGATTGTACATCTTTTCGCAACCAAATAAGTTTGTTTGACCTTCTAAAGGCTGCATGCTTATTCGAATGCAATAGAGAAACTTCGTGAGCCAAAGTTTAAATAGAACTAGAATCTCTTGTTTTTTTTAAAGATTTATTTTTGGCCTTTATTAGATAGGACAGTAGATAGAGACGGAAACAGGAGAGAGTGGGGAAGGACATGTGGTAAACGCCCGAGGTCGGAATCGAACCCGGGAGAGCCACTATGCTTTAGCACTTGGGTCACGCGACATAACCATTAGGCTATTGGGGCGCCCCCAACTCTTGTTTTTTTAATAATTTAGTTATTTACCAGAAAATTAATCAAGTTTGATGACTACATTTTTAATTTTTCAAGCCAAAATGCCAAACATCTGATGACACCAACAACCAAACAATTCATTAACTTTTCATATTCACAATCCAAAGCATGCTGTTAGAAGGATGAAGGCTGAAGAAAGAACCGAGAGAACAGAACGGAAATGACATATTACTTCTGTTGCTGTAACTTTGGTTACTGTTACTTGTCTTCATGCAATGACTTAACGTTATTGTTTTGAGAAGGTTCCATCATGTGTAGATGGAAAAATCTGTCTGCATACAGCATGTTTACATCTCAAATTAAAATATGTTCTTTTCCCATCCAGACACAGATGGATTTAAGTGTGAGAACTGAAAAGTGGCTTTGATGTTGTCCTGAACATGAGTCACTTCTCAGACGACAGGTGTTGTGACTGAAGCATGTAGCATGATGAAGCAAGGTGTAACAGAGTTTTTTTTTTTAATGTTATGTAGACTGCGGTTTAAAAAAAATGAAGAAAAATCTAAAGACACGCAGCATACGCAACTTCTGAAATCACGTTCGCCCTGAAGACTACTGCAATTTTAAAATACAGCTAAAAGATTGAGACAAAATCAGAAGAAGGTCACTCTTATCGACTCCATGTCCAGTTTATAGATGTTCCAACTATATAATAATAATATAATAATGCAAAAAATAATCACAATGAAAAGATTCTGCTAAAGCTAATCAAAATCAAGATCCCAATTCTCCTTAATAACAAATCAGCATGCAGCTCCAGGAAGACACTTTGCAAACCCCTATAGAGGAGAGGATATTGTGGTTTGACGGAGTGAGATGTAGATATAAAAGATTAACCAGAAGAGCTGAATTTTTCATATGCAAACCACCTGCTTGTGTCCCAAATTTAGCCTGATGTCAATAGAAATCAAATTCTGCAGCCAAAATGTTGCTGTAACTAGATGGTAAATGGTGAAATGATTGTCTTTGAAGTTAATAATTACACTCAATTGAAAAAACAAATAGATGAACTTAAGGCTGAGCTGCGTGTGACGCCATTGTTGTCTCATAAAACCGAATTGAAGGTGGGCTTTATTTTGAAAATGCTCACGATGCCAAGATGAAAAGCTGAACTATAATTAAAACACCAAACAAACAAAAAATTTGTAGAGGCAAAAGTGGTTAATTATCTGTATGCTGAACTGGAGTGTCATTCTCTTTTATCTGGATATTTACACAGATATGCAATGACTCGCTCTTACAGAGGATTTTACATATGACGCTTCAAAGCTGCAGCTCAGAGGGCCGGCGACTGTTGCTTCAGGGATTTTGAATTAACACTGAATTTTATCCTACAGCAAAGGTGTCTTTAAAAAAAGCTGGACTTTATCTTTACACCAAACTCAAACAAAGCTTTGTGTGTGTGTGTGTGTGTGTATGTGTGTGTGTGTGTGTGTGTGTGTGTGTGTGTGTCTCTATA
>OMNN01098235.1:0-29886 GCA_900302755.1 Chromis chromis
TTTAAATAGAGATATAGAATAGGTAGATAGCTGTGGCAGATAGCTGTGGGTCTTTGGTCATTTACACACAGCAATGAAAGGAAATTGCAGGTTAGCTCGGCTTTCTAAGCAAATTAAATCACGTCTAAACACGGAGAAAACTGCAGAGCCTGTGCAGTGCTAGGAGAAAAAACGGCACACGAGGTGCGTTCAGGGACATTAAGGAAAAACAGTAACATTCAATTTACTCTGTAAAATGGAAATACAATATGAATAAACCAAACAACTTGTACTCAAAATATGAGGGCTTTCTAACAGACGTATTTACTGTATATCAATAATTCAAATTTGACAGTGTGGTTAACAACTGTCATGTATGATGTTAAGCTCAAAACATCATACATTATACACGTACTACAATTTACACCAACTTTAAAAGCTCACATTAATTTCAAAAATGCCCCTGCATATATAGCACCAGTTTAATGCATATAAAACTATTTTATATAATATATATAAGTAGTGGGTCCCCACTCCAACTCTCCATTAGTTTGGGGGTCCATGGCCTGAAAAACGTTGAAGACCCCTGCATTATTTCATTGAAATGTACTAAAACAAATGTGTTTGTGATACGAAAACAGAATTTATATTTTGGCTGGTAAAAAATCTGTTTGGCAGGTAGATTTTTTCATCTACCTGCCAACTTGGCCGGTAAGTCAAAAAGTTAATTTCGGACCCTGATACTATTAACTCTTAAATTGGAAAAGCTCACATTGATTCAAATGTAAAGCAATGCCCAATTATTATTACTACAAAACAATGTTATTTGATTTCTTTTGTAAGCGTATTGTAGCGATCACATACCGTGTTTCCACCGATCTGGTGCTAGTGCTGGTTCGGAGCTAGTGCCTGACTAAGCACCGGTTCCTTGTGTTTCCACCGCCTAAGCAGGTGCTAAAAACTGGTGCTTAGCAAGCACCAACTCTTTGCTGGGCCAGAGCTAAGTACCGAGTACGTCGGGAACTGGGGGCAGGGTTATCATGACTGGCAATCAGCGGTGGAAAGGGACACATAAGTGATAATATGTGTCCTTTTTCTCCAGGACGTCCCTGGTCTGATCAGATGTATTGGAATGAATCCCGGTACACACGGAAGTTTTGCACACACACACTGTTGCGCTGAAATCCGTTACAATTGTGTCGCAGATATGCGGAAGTGCCAGTGGTGGGCAACGTGGCTCCAACTTGGCTCCTGGCCAGTGGAAACGCAAACCGGTTCTTAGGAGGAACGAGATTTGAACCAACTAAGTACCGAACTAGCACTAGCTCCGAACGAGCACTAGCACCAGGTTGGTGGAAACACGGTAACAGAGCCAGTCACAGGACTGAACTGTCGTGCTGCAATGCACCATGGGAGTTCAGGGTTACGAATGTTTTTGGTACCCTGAGTGAGAAGGGTAGCGGGGCTGATGACTACCTGCCGTTGATCAATGAAGTGGATGTGGCCAAGTGTGAAGTGTATGAAGCACATCACATGGCACACTAAAAACTGAACGTCTGATTCAAGTGTTTATCATCCACGGCACTTGTTATAGCACGTGAATCTCTGACAGAGGGGGGCGCCATTCAAAATTTCGCCTAGGGCGCCACATTGAGTAGGGCTGGCTCTGTCTAAATGTCCCTCAGTTAAGAGTTTTCACAAAGCTCTGGCCATGGGGCATGCCATCAACGCTGATGGTAACATTAGCCACACAAGGTGCTACCACCAAAGAGTCTCCTACTGTTGTGGTGACAAAGGGAGCAATCCAAAAGTTTCTGAGAACCATGGCCTCAGACTTGGAGGTCCTGACTGTCATCAATAGTGGGAAATCTTGTGTTCTGGCTTTCACATGGATGTTATTTTGACACACACCACCCACTTAAACATTGTTGCAGACCAAACACGCCCCCATGACAATAGAACTTCTTGACACCAGTGCCCTTCCCAAGGAAGATAATGCATCCTACAACACCATACAAACTTGGAAAATTGTTTGCCTGCCCTTGGCCAGATTTTTATACAACCATGCTTACACAAAGCAATACTGCAGTCTACCTGTTGAGCACTTTTTCTCCATGGCTTTCCCGTCCTCTCCTGGCGACAGTCAGCTTCTTGTTGGTGTTGAGAGCCATCCACACCTTGGAGCCGCAGTTGCAGCAGTCCAGAGCTGTCTCTCCCTCCCTGTTCCTCCGACTAATGTCGGCTCCACGAGACAAAAACAACCTGTGGAAGGTGGTAAATGTTTGGGGATTAGGTAAGACAAAGTTTTTGAAGTACAAAAAGATTAACTATTAAGCTAACATAATAAGATAAACAACATACAGACTTTAAGGCTGAAACCAGATATGTACAGTAATGGACTAAAGTGTACATACACTTGTATATCATGGCCGTCTTGAGTTTGCAATGACTCCTAGAACTCAGAATTTTCTGAGATGGAATCATTGAAATCCTTGCATCTTTGACACACACAAAAAATCATGTTTTGGTTCTTTCATACATGTATTATAGATAAATCTGCTGGGTTGAAAATATACTCTATTATTGCCAAAAGTTATTGGGACGTCTGCCTTTACACGCATATGAACTTTAATGATATCCCATTCTTAATCTGTAGGGTTTAATATGGAGTTGGCCTACCCTTTGCAGCTATAACAGCCTCAACTCTTCTTTTTTTTTTTGGCCTTTTATGCCCTTATTAGATAGGACAGTGGATAGAGACGGAAACTGGAGAGAGTGGGGAAGGACATGCGGTAAACACCCGAGGTCGGAATCGAACCTGGTACAGCCTTAGCACTTAGGTCACGCAACATAACCGTTAGGCTATCGGGGCGCCCCAACAGCCTCAACTCTTCTAGGAAGGCTTTCCACAAGGTTTAGGAGTGTGTTTATGTGAATTTTTGACCATTCTTCCAGAAGTGCATTGGTGAGGTCAGGCACTGATGTTGGATGAGAAGGCCTGGCTTTCAGTCTCCACTCTAATTCATCCCAAAGGTGTTGTATCGGGTTGATGTCAGGACTCAGTCAAATTCCTCCACACCAAACTGGCTCATCCATGTTTTTATTGACCTTGCTTTGTGCACTGGTGTGCAGTCATGCTGGAACAGGAAGAGGCCATCCCCAAACTGTTCCCACAAAGTTGGGAGCATGAAATTGTCCAAAATGTCTTGGTATGCTGAAGCATTAAGAGTTCCTTTCACTGGAACTAAGGTGCCAAGCCCAACTCCTGAGAAACAACCCCACACCATAATCCCCACTCCACCAAACTTTACGTAACGTAGAAACTAATGTGGTAATGGGAATGTTTAGAGCACTGTGGACAGTGTCACGTTTTATTCACAAAATTAAATATTATGTTTCATTTAACTCTTCAGAATTATATCAGAATTAAAAGCTCCACCTTGAACAGATATTGGTACTTCTTCTCCCACTAATACCAACAATAAGTTAGAGAAAGAATGAAAATACAGTCAGACAGAGTTTTTCTGCAGCCCCCAGTTCTGTGCACTCTGAAAGTGAAATAGAAATTCTAATCAACAGTTCAGACTGAATTTATAAACAGCCACAATTACACAAACAGCTGGTAAATACTTTAAATCATTAACCCATGTTCATATAATTTTGTAAATTCCATGTGCGGGTTGCTAGCATACATATCATACCTAGTTAGTGAGGGATGAACTATGAGCACAGCAGCCTAACTGTGCATGTCTCTGTGATGAACTTTTTCTGAATGTTTCGTCAGATTGATCGTGTTTCTTCTCTGACATGCAAAGGACTTGCTACTTTTGTGGCAGCATTGTCTGCATCAACTGTAGTGAGTGTAATACTTTTAAACGCTTACTTCTCTCCTCCATCGTCACCTGTGTGTGCCGCAGTGACAGATGTTCTGCCTCTCTCACACAAGGTGTTCTGTCTTTCAGAGCCTGTAGCTGCGACAGACAGAAGTCTGTTTTGGATTCAGGAAGCACAAATGCATCACAGACACATATCTTATGGTGATAAGATAGAATGTGCAACATTGCATACTTCTCACCTTCTAAAGTACTGGTAGCAGAACCATTAACATCTTATCGATCCTCTGGTACAGAGCTCCAGACTAACTTTTTCACTGGTAGCACATGGCACAGGCAAAACACCTCACTTGCTGAACATTTTCTTATCGAAAGACACTACACTTACTGATGTTCCCTAGCAACTTCACAGTGCAGGCTGGAGTAGATGGTGTTTGGAGGCTGCAGTGTGCTAAGACAGGTGTGAGCATGTAATGGTGGGAAGCTAAAATTATTATTGTTAATTAATTTAATTTGGCAGTCCAAATCAACAATAGCTAACATTCACTTGCACAAATGTGACTACTTGAAAATTTAACTCGCGCACTAAAAAAAGGTTGCATTGGTCGTAATCGGGCTTGTTTAATACCGGGACTCAGTTTCACTGACTTCCAGATGCTGAGAGCGGACAGATACACCGGCGCGAGCGGGAAGCACCGAGGTGGGGGGCTCATTCTGCTCGTTAACAACAAGTGGTGTAATCCCAAACATGCTACCATCAAAGAACAGGTATGTAACAGAGACACTGAACTGTTGGTGGTCAGATTAAGACCATTCTATATTCCAAGGGAGTTCACTGTGGTGTTAGCCATCCTTGTTTACATTCCCCCATCGGCCAATGCGGACGTAGTGACGTAGTGCACACCGTCATCACAGGACTACAAGCAAAGTACCCAGATGCGTTCATCTGCATGTCTGGTGATTACAACCATGTTTCTCTCTCCAAGATTCTGCTCACTTTCAAGCATTATGTTGATTGCATAACAAGAGAAGGAAAGACCTTGGACCTGTTGTACGCTAATGTGAAAGATGCATATAAATGTACCGCACTGTGATTGCTAACCTTGTAGTTTGGTGGTGGCTACAGAGTTGTTGTTTTTTTGTTCTGTGTTGTTGTGTGTTATGTCTTTATTGTTGAAGCTGCCGTGACATTTATTTTAATTTCCTGTAAAGGATTATTAAAGTTTCTATTCTATTCCATCCCTATTTTTGACACAGCAGATTTGTCATATTTCCAGGAGACCTATAATAAATCTATGAAAAAAACTAAATGCATGATTGCTTTTTTGGGTTTCAATAATTTCATTATAGAAACAGAGTTATAGGAGTCCTTAGAAACTCAAGACTGCCACAATATGCATGGTTCTTACAAGTGTATGTAAACCTTTGTTAATGACTGTAGATATTTCTGAACTAAATATGTCAGTAGCTGATACACATTGGCTCCTCAAGTGCGAAAACATGAAACAGTTTGTGTGCTTTCCAGAAATTGGTGATACTTGAACAAGCCATTAAAAAGCAAAGGCATTTATGTGCTGCTGCTAATAGCCTCTGCTTTTCTTTCCACCAGGATATGAATTTGCTGCCATTGAAACACAAAGGCATTAACAAGGTCTAACACTGATGACAGGTGACAAAGTTAGCATTTCAGTTCAACCCAAACTGAGGTTGAGATTAAGCCACAACAAACACCGTCATCTAACATCGCATTGAATTAACTGAATTTCCTGGCCTTGAAATTACAGGGCTGAGCCATGGATGCATACTTGTTGCTATTATTCTACTTTTCCATGGGAGTCCACTTGGAATACTCAGTTACACAAATGTGCAGTAGGTCGTCTCTCAGTTCTGCATGGCTCATTTCTAAAGAGCACGTGCACTACTGCCTTTGTAACATAGTTGCCACATGGAATACAAATTTTAGGCTGTACATGAATGTCCACAGAAGGGTCCACAAAGACTTTCATGGACTTGTGGAAATTATGAAATTTATGTCTAGTGGACCCTCACATATTCGGAAAGTATAACAGTAGCCTTACTTGGGCATTCCCCACATGTAATTTTTCTTGTCAAAACAGACTTCACGCTTACATCACACACTCCAGGTGGTGTTCTCTGGCAGCAACATGAAGTGGTGAGTCGCCATGAATGTTGACAGCGTTAAGGTCACACTGAGCCTCTATCAGAGCCTGGGCAATGTCATCACAGCCCGACAGTGCTGCCCAGTGCAGGCAGACATTCTCTTCCTGAACAAGGAGCAGATCACAGGTTAGAGTTGACATGGTGTTCCAACGGTTTCCATCAGAACAGGCTTTAGCGAAAGAATGGGGCAGACTGGTACACAAGGACAAGCATCACCTTGACAGACCTGTACATTTTAGAGTCATGAAGAAGGTGACAATAATACAATTGATCACAACATTTTGTTACAAAGACTGAAACATGTCATTGGGATTAAAGGAACTGCACTAAACTGGTTTGAATCATATTTTTCACATTGTTTCCAGCTTGTTCATGTTAATGATGATCCTTTCACTCACACCAGAGTTAGTTATGTAGTTCCACAGGGCCCCATGCTAGGACCAATAACACTGGTCTACAAGAAAAATGCTTCCAGAATAAAAGTAGAAATTTTTTACCAAATTTGGGTCACTAATAAAGAAAAATTAAGTCAAAAGTGTTAATTGGCTATAGTTTTCAAGATACAGTATTGGGTCAATATTTGAAGCAAATTAATGAGAGAACCGGCATTAATCAAAATGAAATGTTTGTCTCTGAGCTACCATTCCTACCTCAAAACACTGTCTGCACATTAGAATACATTCATGTTGGCCAGAGTTTAGACAGAACATGCTCTGTTTGACATATTGGCAGAAATCTGTGTCTTGGAAGTGGACAAAATGCATTCATATAGAGACATTTCATGAGTGGTGGCACACATTGATCTATGCATCTCAAGTCACATGTAGCATCTTGTAAAATTGAAATTGTCAGTGCCTGATATTTCGAAGGAACCGTCTCATGTTTGTGACCTCAGGAAGCAGCGATGCCTCTAAACTGTGTAAACAATGCAGATAACTTTTGTTATATTTGTGATGAGGTAACCTTTTCATCACAAAAGCACAGTATAACTGCAATGGTAAAAGAAAAAGGCCTATCACCTTGATTTTGGATGCAAAATAGGAGATCAGGACAAGAGTTGGGCCCCACATTGTTTTTTCCCTTTAAACTGTGGAGCAGTAAGTGATGAGCATGGCGCACAATTCCACCAGGACATTGCAGCTATGGAGAAAAGATATCAGGGAAAATGGAATTCATGTATGCTTGCTGACTACTGTTGGAATGTTTCAAGGGATGATCCTACTGCCGTGTATAAGAGACAAGCCAAAAAGCGCAGCGTAGAAACAGAATAAAGATGGAAAGAAGTTGTTTTATGTGATGTTTTAGCCTGTATTCTGTAACACATTTAATCACCATAAGTCATAAGACATTTCTAGTTTAATCCTTGACATGTTAGGACCTGGAAATGTAACACTTTTTAAAATATAAATGTTCTTTCTAATGTAAGATTTACAAATCTATTATATCAATATACATAAACCTACATATTTGTAATAAAACTTTATCATTAAATATCTTGAAATCATTAGCCAACCAGCACTTTTATCATTTGTTTTCCAGTCCATCTTATCAAAGTATGTAAGATTTAGTAAATTTGATCTCTGAAGCAAATATTTTCCAAAAATTTGTCGACCAGTGTAGTCTGCATGTGAGACATTCAGGAGACATCTGTAAATTTTTTTTCTTCAGAAAACAACCTGGGTTATACTCTCCCTGCATAGTCTCTGCATGCACGTTAATCACACTGTGCCACCCACCGCCACATGAACATTTTTGATATGATAGAACAACCAACATTATGCATTGCAAGGCTGTGGTCTGAAACATGACTTTTTACTATGGAAGCATCAATGTTCTGAACTGAAATGTTAAAAAAAGGACAACGGTGTCAAGAAATTGACAAGTGGTGACAGGTGCGTGGCCGACAGAGCAGCCCCCCTCCCCACAGTGTTTCGCCAGGCTGCGGCAAATCCAAGCAGTGAAAGTCGGAAATGATAATAAAATTTAACACTGCTTATAGTATAGCCAAAGAAGAGCTGCCTTTTGCGAACTTCAAGTCCCAGATCATACTTATGAAAAAGAAATAACTTTTAACTACACCTTTTAAACATTTATTCCTGTTTGCAGTCATGTACATAATGTGTTAAAAAAAAGGTTAATGTCTTCTAATCAGGCAACTGATAAAAAAAAGTACTGCTTACAATGTATTATCCAGCAGCAGAAGACATAATGAAAAATACTGAGTGCATTTAAATTAAGTGCTGGTGTATCTAAATGAAAAAGTTCGGCACACCAGTGAAACCAATGTAAAAAGAGACCATTTCAAAGACCGCCACACATCAGCTTCTCCCTTGTGTAATGGAGCCCATTTGACCCAGTCTCTCATCCTCTGTTTCCTCTTCCTGTTAGTATTATTTGGTTAGTGTAATGCTGCTGTGTGTTGCTCAGACCAGAGTCCATTTTTATCTCTCCTGTAGCACAGTGACTCCAGAAAGATGTGGCCAGAATCAGCTCACACACAGGGCCACAGAAAGTCATGATCAGTTAAATTTTACACCTGTCTAAAAAGAATCTGTCATCTCTTAACTTTCCTATTAATAGCCATCCTCTGTCCCTTATCATTTGTTGCTTGTCAAGTATTGAGCTTCATCTTAAATTCACACCAGTGATTCATTTAGTAACTTCAGTGGTTGCCCTCTCTTCCTGCTCCCTCCAGTGCTCTGTAAATAGACAATCAGCTGGTTTTATAATCTACAAATAGTTACCACAGTCAGTCATTACCTCTGTTAACCTTAAAAGAAAGCATTTACATTTGGATCTGTCTATTGGTCATGAGGTTCCTTGGGCAATGTGAAGATATGCACAGTCATATTCAGCACAGTGTGACAGTGAATTACGGGCAAGTTATGCTAAATAACAACGCAAGTGCAAAAACAAAGAATGCAGAAGCACATGATGTGGGCGAGCTAGTGTGAAAATGTCTTTTCCTGACCACAAGTACACAGCAAGCCAATCGGTTCTCAATGGCTTCTAGCGTTTTGCATTACTGTGGCATTCCAGAGGTTGCAGAATTCCCAGTATTGGTTAGACTGGCATTTTCTGAATCCATCCTCTTCTTCCCCCTACTGTGTTTACTGCAGTCATCTGGGCTTTCTGCCTCAGAGTCAGATGTGCTTTACGCAGGCTAACACTTAGGCCGTCAGTGTAGGAGGCATCAGCTATGTGCCTTGTTGTTTTTTGTCCTTTTTTTAAACGATAATAACACTAGTTCTGCCTGATAAATCCTAGTTTCATTGCAGTATAAACATGCACACATCTCTGTTAGCAGCATACCTATTAAAACAGAAAGACATAGCAACTGTAAAGCTAATGCACTTTAAATATTTGTTAATTTAGCACAAGTCAGATCGCCGTTGCAACATTTTCCTCATGGTTTAGGCCTGCTTTTTTTTTTAAACCTCTCCTTTCACACTTTGACATATTTTTTCTGTTCTTTAAAAAAAAAAAAAAATCCTGCCTATCTCGCATGTTATCCCTCTTGAATTTTGCGTGAGAGAAAAGCCACTGGAGGAAATGCTCTGTTAGCACTGAGATCTGACCTGCCAAGTGGTCAAGAAAGCTTCTATATTTATTTATTTATTCTCACTCTATCTCCTCTGGTGAGAAAGGAGAAGGCTGTCTTACTGTAACTTATCACGGTTTTGTGTGTTTATGGTGTGTAAGGCTCAGGGTGTGAGCGCAGTGCCCCAGCAGGGCAACAGTGAACTTGTGCACCCCTGTTGGTTTCCCAGGCCTGTTTCCCAGGTTTAAATACCCCCCTCTCTCTCTTCACCACCTCCTCCCTCCTTCACCACCATATTACTATGGAACCATGTGAACCTTGGCATTTAATCTGCTGTTCTCTTTCTTTTCTTCTCTGATGCTCTCACTGTCTACCTGAACCGGTCCGTTGGATTTCTTCACGTCTCAGAGCTCCAGTCTTGGTGGCCTTAGCCCTCATTGAGTGTGGGATGAAGTATGAGGATGCTGTGCAGTTCATAAGGCAGTGAGTACTCTCCTATTTTTGTGGTTGGAGATTTTAATCAAGATTGAACTTTCCTGTGTGGTTATTACCTTTTAAAGTAAATCAAGGATTGCTTTTTTTTTTTTTTTAAATTTCTTGATACCTTATGAATTTTAATGTGTGTCTGTCTGTAAAACACAAGGAACTTGTATAATCCTTGAGTCTGATAATAACTAGAAGCAAATCTATACCCTACAAGCTGGCTGGAGTTAAAGGAATACCACAACAATCCCCTTATTTGTCTTTAGGTGAATGAAGCTCCAGGAAGTTACTGGTTCGAGCCAAGACATTGTCTAATGTATAAACCACTGTAAAACGGCAAACTGTCATATTTACACATTGGTTTTTATGCAGATTAAACAAACTAGATATTTTTTAAAAATGCTGGCAGGCAGGTTTTGTTACCTTTCCCCAGTTGCAAGTCTCTGTTTTTAAGCTAAGCTAACCAGCTGCTAGCTGTAGTCATGTTTTTCCTCCAACTCTAGCAAAAAGCAAATAAGCACATTTTTTAAAATGTCAAACTATTCCTTTTAATCAGTACTGTAATCACCGTCACCTTTAGTGTGATGATCTCTTTGATCTTTTGTACATAGCATTATTTTAATTCCCTGCCCTCCTTTCTCCCCCTCTGCTTTTCATAGGAAGAGACGTGGAGCCTTCAACTCCAAACAGCTTCTTTACCTCGAGAAATACAGACCCAAAATGCGTCTGCGGTTCAAGGAAACCAACGGCCACAACTGCTGTGTGCAGTAGGCTATCTGTCAGTGCATCGTTCTTATGCGCATCTAGTGGGGAATCTTCCAACAAGGGGAGGTTAAAAAAAATGAAGAGAGTGCTATCAGTAATTATTGTGATGATTTGTTAACACTGAGTCATGGTAAATTGATCAGAGAGCAAGCGAGTGATCAAATGAATGAATCCAGATCTGGGGATCCACCAGCCGAACCAATGAATGGAAGGTCAAAGCACACAGATAGGCCCGCCTCCCGGTTACACTGTTCAACCACGGGCCAGAATTTTTCAACTTGAGTCCATCCTGTTTATTTTTCTTTCTTTTTTTTGTTTCTGTTGTAATCATGGGATAACAATTTCCATTTTGTGAATTTTTATTTTTACACAAACATGGTGATGAAATGTTATAATATTCAGATTTTTATTTCCTCTAATTATTGATACTATGATTAGGCCAGAATAATGTACCTTTTTAAAGAAAAAAAAACATTTTTAAACTTTGAACACACATTGTGACTGTCCGTCTTTTTTGCACAAAACTCAAAGGTTCACCCTTAAAATGCAGTAATGTTTTCTTTTACCCTTCACTTGCTTAAAGTCACTTTCAGTTTAGGGGCTCACTGAGTTTGAATATGTCTGCAATATTTATTCACAAGATATGATATGTGTGGCAGATATGAGTTTGGCAGGGGCAAGGACACTTTGTTATCCAATAGTTTTTTTTTATCCTTTGAGAGCCATGTCTTTTTTTCTTTCTTTCTTTCTTTCTTTTTCTTTTTTCTTTTTTAAATCTTGTTGGAGTGCAATAATCAGTCCACCTCAGATAAGCCCACCAAACCCTGCTGAGCATCCTACATACACTCACACACTCACACATACACTTCAGACACTCATCCAGGCTGTCAAACAGGAAAAAAAAACACCAACAGGTACTTCTCCTGCTTTCATTCACTCTCCCTGACAGGGCTACAGTAGGACTTCCCAAAAAATGCGTATTTAAACTCGTACACAGAGCCTAAGATCCAATCTGAAAGACAAGGTGGAGAAGAATGAAAATGGTCAGTTTTTTATCATTGTACCCATTTTGAAAACATCCCCAATTCGTATTGGTTCTTTAAAGATAAATAAATTGAAATAAAAAGCATACTCGTGTCTGTTTTTGCTTTAATATTTGATCACACTTTAACAGGCTGGTTTAGATGTGTGGATGGGGTTCCTAATTTAGGTAGGTGTTTGGACATGGCAGCTGATAAACAATATTGCTAGATATGTGGCTATAAACCTTTGAGTGTGCTGGCAAATGCTTTGCTGATATGCTTCTTGGTTCATCTAATTCAGGCCTTAAATCAGACACATCTTTTTGTTGTTCTAGTCTTAACAAAATATCATTTTCGTCCAGTTTTGGAAACTGGGCAACAATGCTGCCACCTTCCACTTGATGATAAACATGCTTGGTGTTTCCCCAGACACTATGTGCTAATCGGGAACGTCAGTCAAAGGCTGCCCTATATGTCCTTTCCTCACTGGAGGGTGACTCAGCACCACGTGGAAGGCACAGGACACTGGTACTGAGAAATGACTCACAGACCTAAACTGATAATCACGACACCAGCCAATACCTAAACCAATTCAAAGTGCCCCCTCTGCTGGTTGAATCCTGTCATGGCAAAAATAAGTCGGTAAATGTTGACAATGAGGACAGAGCAAGTCAATAGAAACAGATCAGGGAGAGTCAGTAACTGGAAATTGCAACAAAATGTGTCTGCTGTCAAAGTCGGTGGTACTTTTGCACCGCAGACATATGTCGTACTACTTCTGACATCTGTTTCTGGTATTAAAATCATTTATTAAATCAATGAAGGATTAAAACAACAAGCCACCCATTTAGAGTATTCAATGGGAAGGAAACACTGATTAATAAAGTGACATGGTGATGAAGTTAAGCTTTTTTGATTGAATAAGCACCGACACTCATTAGGTATGTCAGTTATTGTCGCTGCCTACAACAACGCAGCAGAACCACAAACGAATTAGCTTGTGTTACCAGATCAGTGCTGCAGAGCCTGCTTTGAATAATATGAATGTCATTTACTTTGAAATCCATGACGATTGAAACCTCCTATTTGCATCCTGTTTTTATCCAGTGTTCCAGCTGAGAAGCAGTGCAGAAGCTACAGTGTAGAGAAACAGACCAAATAACAATATAACAGAGGAAGAAGGTGTTGAAAAAGATGTTTTAGAAGGGCTTCTGAAACAGGCCCAATTGACCTTCTAGAGGCCTAAAATATAAGATATATATGTATATACAGTAAGAGAGACAGACAGACAGATATGTATATTAGTTTATAATTGTTGTCTTTTGAGTTATTTGAGAAACTAATTACGCCACTGGTCAAGTTCTGTTTGAGTAGGATGAAGACTGAAAGATTTCTTTGGATAATAGAGACATTTACAGACACATGAAAAAGAAATGCTCTTTATCTCTCACTGTAATGTCACGCTCCCCACCAATAGATGTCACTGAGAGCTAATGGGATCTTGCTAGTGCTGTAATTGATGCAGCCCAGAAGATACATGACTCAGTGTGCTGTCATTGCCGGGTAGGACGATGATCAAAGCCTCAAACCTGTTGCAAAGGCGAGATAATGGCCTGCTGTGTTTCTTCCCCTCAGCAGGTTGAGAAGACTCATCTTGCATTTTCTCCTTAGATTGCTGAGTGAGTCCACTGGGCTTAAGAATACTTTCTAGGTCAGTTTCACAGGTTGTCTGATCAGTCCCAAATTCCTTGTGATGTATGACCCCAAACATACAGCCAGAGCCATAAACAACCATCTTCAGCAGCAGACCCCTGATTTCAACATGAAATATGACAATGAAATCCACAGTAGAATAAGAAGGAACAACCTAGAACTTATACAGTTATTTCATCTTCACTTTACTTGAGGACTGTACATGTGTGAAAATGCGTCAAAGGCACCACATGTAGACATTCAAATATACGATATGACTTAATGATATTTGTTGCTATGGACACCATTAAGCACTTGAAGCAGGCCACAACTGAAGGACACCCACACAGATGCAGGGATAACAAACTCCATACAGCTTGTGGATTTAAACTCAAAATCTTCCTGCTGTGAGCTTACCGTACCATCCAATACTGTCCATAATGATGGCAAATGAATGTACCACACAGTCTATAATAATAATAATTTTCAATTTAACATTATTTCCCTTGATAACAGCATTATTTAACATTTGGACATGGCACAACAGGAAAAGCACGTGTGTAGTATGTATTATCCATGTCGCTGTCTCAGATCAAGAATGCTATTTTTGTGAATGAGGACCCATTGTCATGGCTTACAGAGAGACTCGAATACCACAGTGTCATTCGTAGCCTGTCCAAAAAATATGCTGTGAAAAAGGCACATAAATAAAAATGTGTCTTGTCATAGTCATATAGAGAGAATAAAAGCAGTCTGATTGAAATATAATCCTATGACCATTGAGTCCTTCCCCTCCTGGTTTGAGGTGAGGTTCATAAAATATGTTATCACTTTGTCTTAAAATGTACATGTCTACATTGATTTGTTAACAACAATCAAACATAAAAATTAAATACAAGCATGACTTTAATAAACTCTACAGGTTGCTGGATAACATTTAGGCCCAATGTCATTTTTTAATATTTGTCTAAATACAAACGAATAGCAAGAAAAGTTGCCTTTTTGTTTCTTAAATGATAAAAATAGCATTCAATATTCAAATTTCCTTGCTTGTCCTCTAATTCAGAAAAAAATAGGGTTATATGAATGGGAAATATGAGTTTAAAAAAATAAAGTTGTTTGTAAAGATAACTTCCGCCCGCCATCTTGGAATCATCAATCATTTTGTCAGTGTCACTCCTGGGAGTTTTGTTATTTATTCTTGTTGGACAGAAGAGTGGGGAGCGTCTATAAGTGTGTCATATATAAATTAGTTGGAACTTTATCTATAACCCCCTCATTTGTTTTTTTTAATGCTATGCCACTGCCGTGGTAAGCTGCTACCTGGAGGACAGCTAGCTGCCAAACATGATGCTAACACGGAAATAAAACCAATTGAGAAGTTAATTAAAACAGACACAGAGGTTTAAAACTCTGGACACAACTTTTCTAAGAGTCTCATGGTGTTCATGGAGGAGGAGAAGGATTTACAGGACGCTGCAAGATACCCTTCAAACGTTTGTAACATGGACGACCTGAATTTCGAGGTAAGTCAAATCAACAGTCGTACAAGCCTCGTTTTATTCTTATGTGTCAGCCGCCCTACCAGCCTGTTTCTTTAATTTGTGGCTTCGTTTTTAGCTGGGCTTCCACTCTAGCCTGTTGCTGTAAATTCATAGTGTGCTGGCTAAGTGGCTTGTGTGTTCCCGAATATCTGTTTTGCGGTTGTTATTGGTGTCATGTTTGTGGTCTCTGTGAGGCATGATGCACTTAACTGTTTGTCTGAATGCTTGGCATTTACTTCTTGCAAGGTTAATTGCTGAGGACTCTGTTTACTGTTTCGTTCAGTAGTGGTAATGTTAAAGTGAAGAATTGCATGTCAAATTTTATTTCATGAAATTGGAGCAGATTTGAACCTGAAAACATGATTTTAATATACACTTTACTGCCTCTTCACTGTGTACACAAACACAAATTAAGCTAACGAAGTGCAGTTTTTGTTCATGTTGTAGAGGTATTTAGTTAAGGGTGTACTCATCAGTCAGACATTGAGGGGGGCCAGGTGGGTTTGTGGGTAATGAAAGGCTTATCCTATCTTGATGTAGCTCAGGAGAAACTGTAATACAAATAAATCCACCAAATTAAAGCGGAATCTGTGTGGATCAGCTGACCTGTCAGGAATGATTTACTGTCAGATCCTGTGTTAATGAAATTACCACTGCTGTACCATGTGGTAAATGAATGCATCACTCTCAGTTTAAAGAGGCACTTACTGTTTTTGCTGCTGTGTGATGCTGCCGGAGAGATTCTGACTCACAGCTAGCTGTGTGCAGCAAACCAGACTTCAGCAGGTGTGTTAACATCTCTACAAAATCCAGAAATACATTTAGTGACACACAAAGGACTTCATTGTAAGATTCAGATATGAATCTAACACATTTCAGGCCTGCCGTAGTCACATTAATAGGATTTAGACATCTCAGTGTTTTTTGTAATATTTGTGTGCTACCTGGATACACCTTGTGATGGTAGGTGATGTTCAAATATCCATAATACCCTGATGAAAACGTGAAAAATCATTGATGATGCGTCCAGCTTCATCAAGATGATGTGCTGTATGTTAAAAGCTAGCCCCGCCACAGAATGCATAGCGACACCCGAGTGTTTAGTCTACTGCATGTCATTTTTGTAGGTTGTAGATTGTGCTGCTGTTGTATTGCATTATGCTATATTGAGAAGTGCTTTTAATCACTGATATAAACTGCTAGAAGTAAAATAATAAGGCACTTTCTTCAACAAAACAGGATTAGGCAGGGCTGTTCCAGTTAGTTTTGTTGTGGACTTAATAAACTAGCAAGTGTAGATCCACAGTCCAATTAGTCTCGATCACTACAAGACATTCACTGTTCTCTGTTTTCTTTGCCTGTGTGAACATGGGGTTTAAAATTTACAGCATGTTCATTGACAGAGGACGTGAGATACAGAAGACTGATTAAAGGCATCAGTGTTTTTGGGGTAATGCTGAGTGTATAGTTTAAAGTTACCCTGCAAAGACATTGGACCAAAGCTTCTCTTAACTTTCTTAAAGAGCTATATGAATGGTTTTTAACTGGACCTCGAGTGCCCATGGACTACTTTTATGTTTGCTTTAAAGAGGGCTGGAAAAAAAGGCGAAAAGGTTCAGATTCTTCTACAAGAAGACCTTGATCTCCAGCAGCACTAAGCCTTCTGCATAGCTGATCTAGGCCACACTACTAAGCAGCCAACTCTGAGATATGCCATTGTGAATCGTGGCCCTTTAAAAATGCATGCTCGCTCTTGGCTCTGTATCTTTAATGAGGTGTGTCTGAAATATTTGATAGCCTTGTGCTCATTTGAAAAACAAATACGTTTATTTTCATTAATATTTGATACGGAAATGAATATATGTAAAACACATACATTAATTAGTCTGTTTTGATCAATTGTCTCTGTCGAATGCAGACCGTGTATTTCCGCACTGTAACTTCCCACAGGCTACACTGGTGCATATCATTCTCTGGTGCTTCAGAGCAAAACCATTTAATTTTCAAAGCGGAATTTAGCATCTTTTAAGACAATGCACACTCACAAAAATTATCAATTTTCGCTCGGTAGTTAGACAGATTTGTAAAATGGATGTTATATTAAAATGTGTTTTTTGAGGGATGAAAGAACAGGAATGCAAAGATGACAAATGTGGCATTGCAGAAAGTAACTGATAAAGGAGCACTGACGTTGCCTTAAAGGCCCTCAATCAGCTGGAGCTGCTTTTGAGGTAAGAGGTGAATAATCTAAATAATCTAACCTTTATTGATCCCCTTGGGGAAATTCATTCTCTGCATTTGGCCCATCCTATTCAAAGTGGACGGGGACTCAAACCGGCGACCCACCAGTTACAAGTTTGCTTCACAAACCACTAGGCCACCACTGCCCTGTGACATGCATGAAGTCAGGGAATTTGGGGTGTTTGGCAGTCAGGGGGGTAAGTATGTGTGCGTTTAAGCTATGAGCTTACCAAGTCTTAAATCACCCCTTCAAATACTCCAGCATGTGTTGCTGTTTTTTTTTTTTTTAGATATACAGACATGATAATCACTTTCAATAAATGTGTAAGTTATGAGTTCATTAGATTACTAAAACCAAAATAACGGTTGTGTGTAGGTGACTCACAATCATGATGCTGGCTGACAAAGTCCTGGCTGGAATTGTAAGACGTATTACTGTGCTCTGTGCCACAATTAAAACCTCTAACTGCCTCAGTTCATGCACAGTTGACTCCAACTTCTTCTTTCTCTGACCTGATCTTTTCGACTTCAACTTGCACAAATTTCTTTCAGGGCCACCAATTTTGACAGCTGACACGTTAAAATTCAATTGATCAAATGGTGAATTAATAAATTCATCACTCTGATGCTTTTACCCCAGAAGACACTATTTTGCCTCCTTCCTTATCATCGTCTTAAGTGCACTGTGTGTGGCCATAGACACACACTACCTTTTTTTTCTACAGTACACCACTAAAATGAAAAAGATGCAGTGATGCAGTCTCTCCCCTCCCCACCAGATGGTGATGTAGTTCTACATGAACTGCACAGTAATACATGCAACGACCACAGGGGTGCAGTCCCAATACATCAATCTCTCCCATGCCACTGGTTGGATGCAGTGTTGAGAAGTGTGATGTATTCTCTCTGGCAGCACCTTGGACAGCGCCAATCTGGTGAGTCATTCTGCCACTGTATTCAGGATGTTTGGATTCAGCAGCAGAGGCCGTGCAGTAATTAATAACCACATATTTACGTTTGTGAAACAAGGAGAGGGGGAAAATGGAGCTTGTTTAACTTCCCTGTCACTCAACTCTACCTAATTCAGTGAGGAGAGACTGAAACAAGTAAAAGGTGTTTCTGATTGCACCAGCAAAAGCTGAGTGCAAGTTGACTTGGCACTTGGAAGTGTTTCATTTTTTGCATGCTATATAGACGGAAGCATATTTCTTTCAAACACCTTCACTAAGATGACAGTGACTTTAATGTTGTTTGTTTATATCAGAAATGGTTGACACAGCTCTCAGATGTCTTGCCAGAATAACATGGATGCTTATTGAAAAAGAGCTGAGGACGGGGAATCGCATATTTTAAAAGCTCCTTTTATGTGGTGCAGTCGTTTGGCATAGAACAGCGTTATGTGGGTGACTCTTATTGTGCAGTGCTAGCTTTCTGCCCTTGGCTTCATCGCAGGGAGCCCAGCCAGTGTTGATGTGTGCGAGTAGATGGTGAATGACAGGCAGAGACACTGCCAGTCAATCAGCAGGGTTGTCTGGGCCCTCTCCTTCACTCTCTAGGGGAGAAGATATGTGTCATCCTCCCATGAGGCATCTCACCACGGCACTGCCTCCATCCTCCCTTTACTCTGCCAAGTCCTCCTTGCCCTACTCTGCTTCTGCATGTTAGTTTGTCTACACTGTTCATCCCCACTGGCTCTCCTCCTCTCCTCTCCTCTCCTCTCCTCTCCTCTCCTCTGTTTAGCGGATTGACCCTCATCTATTAGCCCATTGAAATGAGAATGCCACAGTCGAGGAGGGGGCTTGGTTAGGCCCAAAGTATTTTTCCTATTTTAGTGCACTTGTCAGCAGCCATATCAATACCCCAAAGCAACCATGAAAGGCCAATCTATCCTGACACAGCATGTGTGGTAAGTGTCTGTTTTAACAAGCACTACAACTAATTAGCTGTGTTTGAGCTCTCTATTCATTAGCAGTTAGGGTCACACCATTCCAGCAGACAGGTGTGTCCGCTTCCTTGTTTTTAATCTTTTGTGATATCTGTCTGTGTGTCTCTCTTTACCTTTAGCTCTGCTGTGCTCTGTGATTCGCAGTAGGTGTCTTGTGTCATGTGAGCATGTCCTCCACTTTAGCACGCATCTGATTAGCTTTAGAAACCAATGTGCAAAAAGTCACACACAGCACAGATGCACATTACATGTGCTATCTAATTAGCACCCATGCACTGTTCCTTTTCTACCCGTGAAGAAATAAGATGTGGGTAAATTAGGTCTGACCTCTTGAAAAACATGAGTATGTACTCACATTCACACATGCAGTATACAGAAAAATGTGTATCGATTAAATGTAATTTACTCAAGTATATGTCATCAGGCAGCGGCTAAGAAGTATATACATTATGCATTGAGTTTCTTAAGTGAGGAATGAATTGCTTGGTCTATGAAACATCTGAAAACAGTTTAAAAAAATGTGTCACATTGTCCTCGTGAAATCTCTTGTTTGTCTGACCAACCGTTTCAAGGAACTAAATATTCTATTTAGCCAAAGAAAAGCATATTTAGAAAACCTGATGCTGTTAAATGTTTGACATCTTTACTTAAGAGATTACTTGAACAATTCAGTGATTATCAAGGTAGTTACCATTACATCTCAACAAACTTTGATTTTTTCAGTAATTGTTGCAGTTAATAAATAAATGAAAAAAAGGTGTGTGGACTGTGTATGGGAATATAGTGGGGGGAAGATCTATCCAATGCATTTACTTAACGTTTAATATGCTAACAATAGAAATTCTTGGATCATGTTGAGATAGATCAATACAATCATTGTATGTTGGTGTATGTTAAAAAAGACAATTAATGCCTGTGATTAAGAATGGTATCAGAAAGAAGTTTGTCTTTTGCCGCAAACTCTTTGAAGCACCAATGATAATGCTCAGTAAATATTCAAGGGTGGTCTCCAGGCCACATTTGCATTGGATGGATGCATTCACAATCCTCACACCTCAACCAGTATTAAAACGTATATGTATTAACTGTGTTCCTCTCTGGTGTCTCCATGAGAGATCACCTTTTTGGGGTCAGCTGTCAAAACAATCTCCAGAGACGGCGTCAGTATCCCCAGTGTAATCTGTTCTGGCAGACAGCTGATCCCTGCTGAGTGAAACGGCTGCCAAGGAATCTGGTCTGAATGCCAACACTCCCCCCTAGTCTCTCACTGACAACGAGCGAGCCAAGTCCATCTCTGGGGTCAAACTGCTAATCAAAACAAAAGCATTAGCTATTCTTTTGCAACGTACAACAAATGCTCCTCCCGCTGACTTACAATCTTGCTTCACAAGAGCGCGTCTCCGGGATGGTCCTTGTTTAGACTCAGCATTGAACCACGTAATTCAAGTAATGCTAATCTCACAGTAATGGTCAAGTCATTGACTCAATAATGCTTTCTTTTCAGTGTTGCCCTTTTTCACTATTGACTCTTGGTACAATGCTTTGCTCATTGACTACTGCCAGTGATATTCCAGGGAGTGGATGAGAGGGGGTTGAAGAGGTGATCTCACCATTATCCCTAAGCTACCCTTCTATTGTGGGCAGATCAAAGTGGTATTTATGCTAGGCCTCTGGATAATGCGCATGCCACATCGCTGTAGAGAAGGATACTCAAATGCAGTATGAAAACCTCTCCATTAATGGGTGAAAGGTTGTTGGCCCAAATAATCCGATGGAAGCTCAAAAGGACTAATCAGGCCCCAGGCAATCCAAAGTAATGTTACAGCAGAGCATCAGCAACATGTATATGGCTGTTCAATTTTAAAGGACTTGACAATTTGAGTGAAATAATAAAATCACTTGCCGTCTTATTGAGAATTAGATGCTATTGTGTGTGGTAAATATGTTGTTGTAAAGAGGAGCCACTTAGCATAAAGAATGGCACCTTGTTAAAGCAGCTACGCTGGTTTTGTAGAAAACAAAGAAAACCTCTTTTCTTGGAGTCTTCACTTGCTTTCTTGATGATGTTGCCAGGCAATGGTGATGTTGCTTCAGTGTTAAGCGGCCTCAGCAATTACCGTGTGTATCCAGGAAATTCTTGCCCCTAAGAAAGTCTTGCACATAATCCTTTAAATAGTGTGGATTAACCAAAATAGATATAATGTAATAATTTAGAGGTTTGATGAATTTTCTTACATTGAGACCAGGACTGGGTGATATAGGAAATTAATTCAGTTAATATCATGTCTTGTTTTTGAATGATGTGAAAATTGCCCAAATGGCAAAAATCCAGATTAGTGTGTCCTTCACTGTCAATCAAACGTCAGTGTCAGCAGTTCATTGTAGTTATGACAGTAACGTTTAATGTTTTCTTAGAGTTGTTGCCTGCATGGGTGAGCTTTCTCCATTAACATCAAGCTTGTGTGATGACAGCTGATGCTGAAGACAATTAAATAATATCAGAGAAATGTAATCGTGTTACCTCAGTAAAATGTAAATGGTTTGGTTTTGGAGGGTCCGACATGAACAGACAACCGTTCCGTGTAAAGTTTGCGAAAAGATTATTACGAGTAAAAGTAGTGGTACGATAAATCTGTTCAAGGACCTGAAACAAAAGCATGCAGTGGAATTTGTTTCTCTATGAGTTTCTGATGCTAGCTCCCATCCGAATTCCAAAACCACAGCTTTAAACTTTAGCTGCCTCATTTTCCGGTGTCGCCCTGTATGACAGTACCGAGCACTGTGGAAGGAAAACATAGAAATGCGTCATTTCATATCAGGAAAGACATGATGTCATTTACACACTTACCAGAAATTCAAAATGCAATCTGGTTGTTGTAATATATTCACTGTGGTTATGTTGCTCCTGCCATTGCTTACCAGTGATGCATTATTTTACTTCAAATTAGTTTTATTTTTATCAAACAATGAGCATTGACATTCTTGCAAGTGCTCCTTCTCCGTTATTGTTGTTGTTTGTTGATATTGCACTTAAATGAAGTTTAGTTTATTTAAAAAAAAAAATTGATTTGGTCTTGAGTTGATGTGGACTGAAAGGAATTGTGATTAAATCTTTGCCCAAAGCCACACTGGCTGTTTTCCACTGCTTTTAGTCCTGAAGATAACTTAAGCTAAGTTAAGCAGCTACTGGCTGTAGTGTCATCAGACATGAGAGATCTTCTTGGCAAGAGAACAAATATAACCTTTTTCCTAAAATGGCAAAGTATTCCTTCGGTACTCTATGTTGCATACATTTTTTGATTTTTTAGCATTTTCAAAATGTAAAACATTCACTTGTATTATGGTGTTAAGTTGTAAATGGAATTAAAGCCATGCCTTTGCCTGGACATCATGAACCACTTGAAGAACAAACTGCACTTACCTACTAAACTGTGCAACTTTGAAGCAAAGACATTTAAATGCAGACTTGACTGTAGCTGCGACAGTTGGAGGCGCACATTGAGTACATCAGTGTGCGTGTGTGTGTGTGTGAGATTGAGTAATGTGTAGGAGCTCCACAGCTTTTTTTTCAGTACATAGCTGTGATCATTAGTGACGTCTGCCTGTTCTCAAGATAAAAGTACAGTCACTGATGTTTTCATTAAGCGACAGGGAACATGCATCTGTCTGGGGAAAAAATGCCTTTAATCTCTTCAAGCCACCAGAATCTCTCCAGGTGCATTACTTTTCCTCAAGAGGTTTAGACAGCAACCTTCTGAACCTGTCAAGAAACACGCCTCTACATTTCTGTAATTATGTAAGGTATGTTGGAAAAACGCCAAAAAGCCTGTTAAATTCCAATAATTAATCATTGTTTGTAACTGTTTTTAAAAAATGTGGAAGATGGGTTTGGCAAAATCAAATGAGTGCCGACTACCTGTCACCTTAGAAGTGAACATTTAAGATTTATACAGTTGATGTAAAAATCTAGACTTCAATGTTCCAAAGGTACAGATTCAAAGCTGAGCATTAAGCTAGTGAGGGAACACGGGGTGCTTTTTCATTTTAAGCATAATAATAAGCACCTTAGTGGAACAATAACACTTGTGTGTGCATTCAGTTTCAAGTCTGCCTTCGTTTGTTTCTTTTTTTCTTATTTTTTCTTTTTTATCCCGTCTGCAGGGAAAAAGGTAAGAGACGGTGGCATTTGCTGATTGCTGATAGTGAATGCACTGCATGCAGCAAGGCTTGCATACTTAATGCCACAAGGCTGGAACTCCGATTGCAATCAGAGGGACTGAGTGAGGGAGGTGGTGGGAGGGAACAAACATTAATGCATCCAAATTCAACAAGTGCAGTTGACAGAGGGCACAAGAGACAGGGAGAAGAGTGAGTGAGTAGGAGGCCAGCATAATTGACAGCTGATTCTACACAGTGGATCTCCAACCTTTGCTTCTTTGTTTTTCTCCCCTTCTCTTCCGCTCAACACATATTCACAGCGATCTCCAAATGCATGTATAATTCAACCCTGTTTCTGCGGAAGAGTCCATATAGAAGCATTGTATAAACCTATTTAGTATTCCAACCATTCACCGAAAGGCACACAGGCAAATACTCACCACTGTCAGGATTTATAACAGGTTTCCTGTTTGTGGAGGTAATAGGAGTGGCCGGGGAGGAAATCAGGGGGTGACGAGAGGTTGAGGAACTGATGAACTTGTCCTCATGCAAATGCAATAGTGTGCTATACTGTGTGTGCTTCCTCAAATGTGTTTGTGGAGCACCACCTTGATGGTAATATGAACAGGCCATGCTTTGACTTGGAGGCAATTTTCCCAGCTAACAAAGAGCAGGATGTAGAAATAAACTGAAGAGGGAGGGTAAATCAGCAATTGCATGCCTGTGGGGCTGTTTGTATGCATACATATATATGGGAAAATGTCATGCAGCGTCTTTGCTAAATAAAGCTCCATAGTCCCACAGTGTTTACTGTTAGATGACTATTGTACATTCGGAGCCAGGCACCTAAGACTCTCTGACTGTCTTCAATAAGGGGAGGAAGGAAAAGGTCTTGGGAAAGGTCTGCCAAGGGCTTGGCCTCTTGTAGCTAATCAGACTCTCTCTCCAGGCTGCTTGTCCATTCAAGGCCTTTGCCTCAGTCTGAACATAAACTCCTGGTGACAAACTGTGTTTTTACCCTTGGCGCGCACACATGGGGGCTATGCATAGTTTGCACGCAGTACACTTAGTCATGCAGAAAGACAACAGTATGACCAGTATTCTTTTTCTTTTTTTTTTATCACGCCACCTTTTCTTCTTCCCGACTTTTATAGCATTCTTAACTCTTCTCTTTATCCATCTTTCTCCCTGTGACATGCAGCCTTTCCTCCTGGCCCAACACACAGCAAAGTCAGAGTGGTATGGATTTATCTTATTTGACAGGATTCAGAGGCTATACAGCCTCATACGTCTTTTGCAGAACCTTCACAAATAGGTGGCATAGATGTTGACGTGAGTGAGTGTGGCTCTGGTAACTGTAATTATCTTCTGACAGAATCTGTGGTTTTAAGGAACAGACTTTTGAGGAGACTGTTCAATTCAGGCTTCAAATATGATTACATGTTTTGCAAGGAAATTCAATACTGGAGAGTATTGTGTTGCAGAATGTGTGTGTTATCTTCATTTCATGAAACTGTGTGAAAGAAGTCCAATCCAATTCTCGTTTGGAATTGCGGAAACACAGAGCACAAAACTTTCCTTTGCTGCTCGCAGCACCACCACTGCTTGCACAAGCGCTGCAGTCAATAAATATCTGAGACAATCTCCCCTTTTCACCCTTATATCAGCCAAACTCTAAATCCAGTCTGGGATGCATTCACTGCTATCTGATCCCTGCTGTCACATTCCCTGGGACACACATTCACACACACATATATACACACACCTTAGTGGCAACACAACTACCCAGTTTGCATGGTTGCCTCTATATTTCATAATGTGTCATGTACCAGTGTGAGATATGGTCCCTGATTTCATTTATGTGGAGCAATGGTGGCTCTCTTATCTGTGCTGGAGTGAAATAGCTGTGGATCAATGTCGTTAATATGTCAGTCTCAAACTGATGGAGTGTTTACATGCTGTAGAGAGCTACATTGGAGCATTTGGAAGCTACAGTGCTGCAGGAAAGTTCAGATAAATGTTAGCATTTTGGGGTTTTACACGCTGATGTTCCATCTGAATTTGATTTCGACTCCAGTTCTCTGTTTGCTGTTAAGCTGTGATTTCTGGGTCCGATTTCCTAGTGCCGAAACAATGTGATAAGAGTGTGGAATATTACATGTGGAATCCATTTACATTGTATATAATGTTTGTAGTGTGTGGATTGATGAGTTTGTTGAGCATGCTTCTATATGGAAGCTAGATGCTTGAATCACATGAAACTTCATGAATATTTTCCCTCGGGTATCAGTGTCATTCTGTGCCAAATCATAAAGATTGAGCCCTTTCTTTTAGATTTCAATGGAATACAATGTTTTGTTAAAACATATTTCAGTATTTTACATACTTACACAGCTTTGGCTCTCTAACAACCCAAGCATGTAATTCTATTTGTGAAGCTTTTCTTAAACTTGGGTATGTTTTAATTAAGTTCACAACAGACTTTCAATGTTTTGTTTAACCTTTTCCACCCAATTTGCAATTTTCTTGATTACACTTATGTCAAAGTACAAAAAGTTCATGGGTACCAAATGATATTTGGGTGTAGTATGAGTCTGTCTTTATTCTTGCAGGTCTAGACTACTACAAATCACACAAAAATGAAATTGGTTAGAAAAATGAATGGATGGAAAGCAATCACTGGATATTTTTAATCAAAATACCTCATGAGCCAATTCCACTATCTTAGAGCTCCCTTTTCTTTTTTATAAAATCATATTATTTATTTCCATCTGTTATTGAATGCTGCTGGTTTTGTTCTGTTGTGGGCTTTGTGCTCAGTAATTGAATATGATGGTCTGGTCCAGATGGAAACTTTGTGTTCTGAGGAACAACAAGCTGAGTTGTTGGCTTACAGAGACAGCGAAAACAACAACAACAACAACAACAACAAAAAAGCAGACATCGAGCCATCCAGATCCCACATGTACTGTATAAGTAATCATTGCACAGCTTCCTGGGCTTTATCAAAGCAGAAGAAACATGTAGGGATTTTTAAGTTGACTGTTCTTGGAGCGTGACTGTAGGAGATGTGCAAGCATCAGTGTGCGAGCCCAAATATAGACCAGCGCTGGGTTTACCTGCAGAAAATCAATCAGCTAAAATTTCACTTCTTGCTTGAGCAGGAGCGTCTTGCGGTGAATGTGAACATCTGAGCATGTGCTGTCTGTCACGATCAGCGAGAAGCTCGCAAATGTATCAGAATCCTTTACAGTGTTGGAAATATGACAAACTGTCAATATGCACGTGGAGCTACAAATTGCTTTTGCTTCACACAGCCACTGTATACTTATAACACTCTCTCGTAGTTCAACTTAAAAGGCCTCTTGCAGCTGCCTCTTGGCTTTATAAACTCAACTCCATTCACTAGTTGTCATTCTTGTTCTACATAAGCAGTCCACTCATTCCCCAAGGTTCACGCAAACTGTTTAATAATGACTCTGAATACCAGATATGGAGTTTTAACATTTGAAATTATTCCATAATTTCTGACTAATGCGTGACTAATAGCTTTCTTGCTCTTTTCGTCTTCTAGCCTATCTCGTCCCCTCCTTCCTCCCTCACTTGGCTCTCAGCTTCTAAAAGCCTGCTTTCACTGCTTCGTTCCTGCAATTTGTTAAGAGATGTGGCAAAAAAAAAAAAAAAACATCGGGAAAGCGAGGGATAAAAAGCTGCCACTTTGCCAAAGGAAGTTTTAATTGGGGCCCAGGGGAAAAGAGCTCCTCCCGTTTTTGCAGATTCTCTCTGCTCTTTATGGAAGCGATGAGCAGCAGTCTGATGCCCAATAGGGAAATGGGATCCAGTTACGTTGACGAAAAATTAAAAAAAGGATGCTGCGCGTTTTCATACGACCCCTGCTTGTGTTTGTATTTTTTAAACAGTAGGACTTCCTTTCTCTCTCAAAATGACACGGCGCTTTTGAAATCAGCCATGGTGTTCCACTGTCACTCAAGATTTTATCATTCAGTCTGAGATGTCTCGGAGGAGTTGGACGTGGTTAACTGTGGAATAAAATGTTATGCATGTAAATAGAAGTTAAAAGACACTGGCATGAATAAATCATGGCTTTATTTCACGACAACCCCGGAACAAAGATTATTCAAGTCTTTGGGAGTCATTTTTTAAATCTCTCTCTCCCTGTGTCATTTCTAAAGCTGTTGTCTCATTCCCTTGCCCTCAGTGGCATTCTTTCCTATTCTCTCCATCTCTTTCTCCAAGTTCATTCATAGTAGTACTGGCCCATATTGAGTTTCTGTCCAGCCACAGCCACAAACTGCCAGCAACGCTTGGCCTAAACTCTAAAGAAATGTCTATCAAAAGTCAGGCGAACAGGAGGAGCAGCGCATAACAACAATAGCGGCAGGAGTGACCTCTTGACAGACTGACATCACCAAGAGTAATTGCCTGTCATGTGCCGTACTGTTTCACATTTCACATAAAAGTCCCCTCTGTTATTCATTTAAAGTTAAGCCGGGGTGCCCAAGGTCGCCGCACTCGTCCTGTAAAGAGAGGGATAATTGAACACCACACCTTCTCTCTGGACTGCCACGGGATGGAGTGACAGCAGAGTCAAGAATGACTGGAGGTTAAGAAGAGAGGCATTTGAATTTGAATGCGGCTTGTGAGATGTGTTGGTGTTGCTGGAGTGTTTACACAGTTGCGCGTGGGCTCAGGGTGACTCTTTATCCTGCTTGTCATTTTCTCTAACTCTCTTTTTCAGTCCCTCATCTTCCTCCTCTTTCCATCTTCCCCTGCAGACAGTGGGACAACTAAAACAAGTGGGGGATGGGATGTGGAGGGAATATATGTAGTTTTTTTTTTCTCTTTAGGTCAATGCCTTGTTTTTCTTTTTCTGCTTTAGCCCTACTTTTAAAGCAGCTTCACATGCACACAGCTGTATTACCCGTCATTTATTCATCACTTCAAAATAAGATGTGAAAGATGCATTTCCCATTAAAATTTAACTTTTAGACATCAGAGATCCACACCTGCTCAAGAACCCCCTATAGGACCATGTGAATGGAAATGAAATCATTAAGGAATATGTGTATTTTATATTCTGCAATGATATATCATACCTTTAAGCTATTCATTAATAGATGTTTCAAGCAGGCATGTTTTATTTAAGTCTCTGCTCATGAAAAATGTCACAATCATTAAGTTATTCCATAACAGAACTTGTGCACAGCTAATATTTAACTTTGTAGGGATACTGCTGTTAAAAATTGTAGTTCTTGATTTGAGTTACACAGGAACTGAAAAAGCTGCATCTCAAAAACATGTCTCAGATTGTGCACCTGTTTCTCTGATAGTTAGATGTTTCTCCTAACAACTAATGCAAGCCATATGCTGTAACATTAGACTTTAGATCAGCAGTGATAGTATTACTGTATTCATATTAGATTTAGATTAGAAAAGGCAGTTTGGTTAATGCCCTTTTTGGACAACAGGGAGTAACATATTTAACATGGATGAAGCATTACACTTGTGCCAGAGTAGTGCACATGCTAAGGATGCTTTATATTTGTTCCATTGTGAGAATTATTCAGGGCACTATGTAATCTTTTTCATTCAGTCTTTCATTGTGTGCAGCTCTGCCACAGCAGGTTACCACAAATGTAAAATCTAGCTAGTCTTCCCCTATAAAAAGCAATTTAAAAAAATGAATTTGCGTCTTAAGAACCTAACACAACGTGGGAAAAAACAAGGTAATGTGAACGCTTTGTCATAACGTTCAAGAGGCTGGCAGAGGGTCTTTTGGGAATGACACAAATGCTGCATCATTATTATAGTAATGATTTATAGATGTTAAAATGTACTCTAAAGTTTTCCAACCTATGTGGGTATTTTGGCAGTGTAGAGGAAGCAGAGAGGGGGAAAAGGTTGGGAAAGAGCAACTGTTGCAGAGGTGATGCGATTAAAGATTCATAGCACAGTGGAGCCCATGTCAGCTGGGGCCTCTGCATCCTCTCTATATCACTGGCTGCATCTTACCCAGCTCTCCATGCAGAGGCAGGGAATTTGTGAATGCGTGCGTATCAGAAAATTCTAGACCCATGAGGTAGAGATATGAATATAGTGATAGTGTGATGAGTATGTATGCGAGTATGTGATGAGTGTCCAGGATTGTATCTCATAGCTCGATAGTTTGATCAGTTCAACCACAGCGTTAACTTTAAACGACCTGAATGTGTGCTCTAAACTCCTTATTGAAGTAATAGCCCCTGCATTAACATCCCATAAAGCGCTCTGTGTGTACTATATGGAAATGCCAAAAGTTGCACATGGGTTTATACAGATAAGAGCATGTGGCAACACTCCCCACCTTTAGCCTATAACACAGTGTGTCTGACAGTACCAATGAATATGTTACCAGGTCTGTGAGATTAAGAGGGACAGGCAGAGTGTTCCATATCAAATCAGGTGGAAGTCATTTCCACCTCTGCCATACATTTATCATCCC
>OMNN01098236.1:0-12800 GCA_900302755.1 Chromis chromis
TGCTATTTCACCAAGAACATATCAAAAGTAGCATTGTGCTCCATTTTGTGCCCTAGATACAAAATATTTTAAATGTACTGGTCTTGTCATTAAGTAAAAACAGTACAGTTATGCTAAGCTATGCCATGAGGCTGTATTTAAACGCAGTAGCACTTTAACCAACATGCTAATGTAAGCTAAATGCTAACATGCTAACAATAAGCGGGTATGGCTGCCTTCAGCTACGGTTGTGTTTACCATGTTCACCAAGAAGAACGCCTCTGTCTTGTGATGTTCACAACCTTGTATGTGGAAATTTTCTAAAAGTTCACAAGTTGACATTTTCAGAAATGGTGGAGGCAAAGGAAATTCATTCTCAGTGGATGGTAAGTTAATGTATTTCAGTGTTAGTATGTTAGCATATAGAGTTGTAGTTTTATGTCTGAGGAAAATGTTGATATTCACTGCTTTTCTGACATTACATTACCAGAGACGTTATAAGAAGAGGCTAAATACCTGCTCAGGAGCGTTACAAAGATGGCTGCTGACTTGTATGCACGGACTTTGACATGCTAGTTAGCTTGCTAAATTGTTAGCTGTGTTAGCTTCTAGCTTCAGAAGGTTTCATCTCTTGGGGGAACACAAATATCTGTAACAAACTTAACGTCAGTCCAACCAATAGTAGTTCAGTCTGTATAAAAATGGAGGACCAATGAACCAACTGTTTATGATTATTCTACCTTGTGGAACCACACACGAACAGCTGACACACCACCGATACGTAGGTATTGCTATTACACTACTTTTCTAGTTTGTGGGACTCGACATGGAGGACTTTGCATACATGCACAGGTCATATCAAAGTCCTGAAGAAATCTTGGTTAACCCAGGCTGCAATCTAAATGTATGGGAAGAGACTGCAATTTCAATGGACACCAGGACATAAAACTGCATGTATAGAATCACCAGTCAAATCTGATAAAATCACCTAAAAAGTTTGGTGATTTTACCCCAAGACAAGCTTTAGGCAACGTTTTTCACCAAAATTTTCACGGTCAAGCGCTTGTATGATTGGCTGGGTGTTTTCCAGTTCAGCTGTTACAAAGCAGTCGATTGGCTTTTTGGGGGACGTGTCATATGACTGCCATGTTTAGCATTATGGAATTCTTCCATAGATTTCTATACAGGGTTCTTTAGGTGGCGAGCTGTATCTTTGAATTCTGAACATGCTCATTAATGCTATGTATGCTCATTATTGACCGTATAGGCCTTATCCTGCATTGCAATTATGCTAAAGGGGCGACAGAGCTTGGCAGTGATGTTCATGTACAAAATACATAGATACAACTGTGCATATGTGCAGTGGAGTCTTCCACTAGGAACTAGAACTATAATAACAACAACTACGCATCTGTTGGTGTCCATAGCTGTCTGTGTGTGCATCCTCTAGGGAGCATAATCGAGGCTTTACACCGACATTACCATACCTCCAGCTGTGCTACCAGCATGTGCGATTAAGATGAGAGCTGAGCTGCTTTTAGAAATGTGGCAATAGTATGCAACAGATTTAGTCAAAAAGCAGATCACCCCAAAGAATTCCTGGGAAGCACTGACAGGACATTACTACCATCACACTGGGCCAACAACATGTGTCGACAGCTACATTTATACTTACATAGTTGGGCCAAAACCTTTTCAATTTAGGTTTTTCTCATTAAATTCTTAACTTAATACTCGTGCAGGTAAGTCAGCTGAAGTAACACGTTCTGTCTCTGATTACAGTTCATCTCATTATTACAGGAATCACTGCGCTGGAAACACTGGAAGCTGATGTCAATCAAGAGCAGCAATTTGTCAAATTAACGTCTTCAGTCACAGAGGGAGCGGTAATTATTGGAAACAGCTGCTGACTGCTAATTGGTCAGAAGGCAATTAACACTGACACAATGCTGAGCTGTTGCTAAGGAGAAAAAAAAAGTACAGCACCTGCTTTCATCGGAGCATGCTCAGTGAATAGCTCCCTATCAAAGCAGTCCATCTTGAAATGATTGTTAAACATCCAATGAGTCGGCTTTTGTCGATCATTAGATGTGGAGCAATAAGGATTGTGTATTCCCACAACAGAAAAGATTTATTGCACTTTTCGTTGGATCCCAATCAAATGATTTACAGAGTTGAGTCAAGTCAGGTCATAATATATGTGGTGGAGCAATGACTTTAACCTTAAATATTAACTGTCTGGAAATTTGATGACAATGATATTCAGTATATATATTTTTATGTTTGTTCTAGTCTATGAAGTAGAATTGAGTTACCCGACACAGTGTAAAACCGATGAGCACTACTTAAAAGATGAAAATCCGTTGACCACCAGTTATTGGTCAAGATGATTTATGTTGTCACTGGTGGCTCGGTGCCACTGCCAAGCCCTGCTGTGCAGCTCTGATCCCCAGCTGTTGTTTCACTCTTATCAGTGCTGGACTTTGGCCCATGCACCTACCATAGTAATATCATATCAGCACGCAGGTCTTATCAATGCACACAGTGTATTGTGTCAACTCGGGGGTGACGTGGTAATTATTAAAAATGTTAAACACACTGACTGAGTTATCACCTTTAGAGTGAAACCCTTGTATAGGTAAAGGGTTGTGTAGAGCATGTAGTACAGAAGGCTGCTGTATTTTCAGTGATGGGAATAGTTGTTCTCTTGGCACAGTAGGTTGTTTTCATACTATCCGCTTAAAAGATTTGTCCTTTAAATCGTTCAGTCGTTCACTTTATTATTACCTGCTGACAGCTTGCTCACCATGACTTCAGGGCATGTCAGCTCCCATTCATCTGTTTCCAGTGTTCGCCGGCCACACCTTCCAGCTCCCAGCTATGGTTCGGTTATCATTCAGTGCTTTCTGTGCAGAAAAGTTTCTTTGACAGTCATCATTCATTCCAGGTCCTGCTTTAGACTCAGCTCAAATTATGTCTCCTAAAATTATAAACTTGGTGTATTTTCACCAACAGGTCTCATTTTCCCGCCCTTAATTAAATCCCTTGTAATCCTATAATTATACACACTCACACAGAGAAAAATAATCATCAGAGCAGACAAATACTAATAGTTTATTATGTAATATTTCTCTTGCTAATAACAGGATGTGATTGGACGTAGCCCATTATGTATTATAACTACACAATAAAGCAATGCTCTAAATCTGCTAAACTCACACATCAGAAATGCAACATGTAGTCAGACATTAAAATACAGGTTTCCTTCTTTGATTCTTCAGCAAGAACAATTGTGGGCTAATTTAGCTGCTTCCTTAGAGTCTCTAGAACGGGCTTTTGGTTAGCTTTAGCTCAGTCACTGCCATCATGTTCTGTGTTTTCAGCTCGGCCACAGCTCCCACTCTCGCTCCCATTGGCTCCCAGTCTTATGAGTCAGTCTTGCCAGTCAGCGGCTCCTAGAGGCTCCCAGTCTCATAATTCATCCTCATTACTCTGTCAGTTGGTGGTTCCCAGCAGGTCCCAGTGTCGGTCAGTCAGTCTTGTCAGCTACCAGTGGCCGTCTGTCTCGGTCAGTCAGTCTCAGTCAGTCAGCATCTCCTGGCAACACCCAGTGTTGTGAGTCAGTCTTACCAGTCTCAGTTAGTTATTGGCTCCAAGCCGCTCTTAGGTTTGTCAGTCAGTCGTGTCCGTCTCGCTCAGTCACATATTCATTGAACGTATAATAGGATGATCGATTTACTCTGGCTCAGTCAGATCATGCAGGGGCACGTTGTGACGCTGCCCAGAGGAAAATCTTACTGCTTAAAGTGTAATTCTTATGTTAGGCTTAGTTTAGTTTCGATTTTGTCTGATATGTTTCTCTTATTTTTCTCCTAAAATTCACCAGGAGATAAAGGAGAGAAAGGAAGAGAACAATTAGCGACAGGATTCATTTCTTGAGATTTAAAGGAGATAATTCCCAACTTTGACTAATGGCTCCATTTTTTCTCAATTGAGCTACATGTGAGCTATATATGCATATGTATATACACATATGTAAATATGTATCAATATATTTATTTATCTAAAAAAGGTTTAAAAAATATTAGAAAGACCTCTCAGTATAATGCAATACAGTGGTTGTATTGTATTTGTATAGAGTAAAGCTCATATTCAGCTCACATGTAGCTCAACTGTGTCATAGCTTAGAAAATAGACCAAAAAGCCACAGCTACAGCAAAGTGCTCACAATATGGCAAGTAGTAGGTGGTACATATATGCAGGGGAACTAATGAGGGAAGTGGGTGAGCAGGGAGGTGGGGGAGATCAGGTGGTCAAACTGTAGGACCAGAGCTGGCCCTACCCAGTGTTTTCAGATTTTATATGGCGCCCCCTCCATTTTGTGGCGCCCCCTGGAGGCCACAGCACCTTTAGCATTTGCCTGTATTGCCTAATGGGCGAGCCGGCTCTATGTAGGACAGCAAGTGGGAGTGGCATGCCTGTAAATAAAGATGAACAAAATCAATGTCCCACACCTCATACTAGTCATACCTGCAGACTCAAATGATGTCATCAGCACAAGATGGCAGGCACCATTTTCAAGATGGTTTTAGTTGACTGTGTGCAAGCAAATACGTTGTTGTTATAAATAAGCTCTGAAACTATGTCATGGCAAAATTATTGTACATTTCAGGGTATGTAGAATGCTAGTAACCATTTAGGTACTAACTGGAGGCCCTTTTTACAGAAGACATTTTGACAGGTCACAGCAGGCATCAGCGTCAGATTGATCCCTGCAGGGAAATTTCTTTGCGGCAGCTGCTCAAGATTGTGGAAGTTGTAAAGTTACCTAACTTCAGCAGAAAGATGAGGAATTGTATAATCAATCAGCTTTTATTTGTAAAGCGCTTAATCACATCAACAGACATTTCGAAGCGCTTTCACAAGGAGAGAAAACATAGAACCCAACAGAACCCTTCCAAAGCAAGCAAAAGCAAAGGCAACAGTGGCGGGGAAAAACTCCCTCATGAGGACGAAAAGTTCTCAAAAAACTCCCTCTTCAGGAAGAAACTCTGGGCGGATCCAAGACTCTGAAAAGGGCGGCCATCCGTCTTAACCGGTTGGGTGGAAAAGAGAACACAAAAGAGATAGGACAGGGAGAGGAAAGAGAAGAGAGAGAGAGAGAGAGAGAGTGGCAGACAGGCCAGATAGAGTCGACATGAGACTTTGTGTATAAGTGGATGGACAATGTAGTTCAGGGCCCTGTTCCCTCTATTGGAGCGGTCTACAAACTGATAGAAAGTGGGGAGACTCTGGAGATCATGAGGAAAACACTGGGGTGCAGAGTCTCACAGTTACAGAGTGTATGATGACTCACACACAGTTGGTGGGTTAATAGAGTGGGTATGTAAACAACAGCCAAGAAGGCATCTGCAAACTCCCTGTATGGACTTAGCCCCACTGCTAACAGTTTGATGTCTGGGATGCATAAGTGTCACTTTATAATAATGCAACAAGGTTGATACATTCCAATTAGCTGGAGTGTTAGTTTACAACAAAAGTCATCTCAGGGCACTTTACACAGCAAGGCTCAAAATAGAGAGAAACCCAACAAATGCAATGATTCCCTTGGAGCAAGCACTTTGGAGATAGTGGGAAGAAAATACTCCCTTTTAAGAGGAAGAAATCTTCAGCAGAACCAGGCTCAGGGAGGGCGGCCATCTGCCTCGACTGGTTAGGGCGAGGGTAAAGGGGAGAGAGAAAACAGACAAACTCTTCCTACTATGTCAAAGCAAAATGTTGCAAAGACCAATTTAAAAAGAGAACCAAACTGTATTGGGGTGTTAAACTGCATTAAACTTTACACAAAAAAATATTTCATCCATCTCCACAGACACAAAAACAGAAGAATTCTCAAATACAAATGCTGCGCTAATAACATTTGCTGCCAGGGAATACACATAAAGTACATTATGTTTAAGTGAATTTGTTTCTATTCACATTCATTACATTTTCTTCTAAATGATCTGAGGTTGATACATTTAAATATCACAGCAGAGCACCTTTTAAAAAGCCTCTTCAGGCTGTCAGCCTGAGTGCAGGGAGGATGTAGTCAGCAGAGGAGAGTCCAATCAGCAGCGTCGTAGCTAACGGCTCCTCACATGAGCCACTTCCCTGGTTTAAGGACTGGATAGCTCCTGGATTGATGGGGATTGGCATGAATAATTTAGGCCTGCATTAAACTGGAAGGAAATGGTGACTCATGGAAGAGGAAAAGTTGAAATGCTAAGTGGTTTAGAGACTGCTGCCTCGTCTTAAGTCGGTGTCTGCTTTCATGAATGGCTTCCAAAGTGTAGCAAATACAAGCACAGAATACATATGGTGCTGCATACACACAGTATAAATGTGTATATATTGAATATGGTGCTCAGCAAATGTGCATCTATTTTGGCTCTGATTACCAAACTGACTTTAAGCTAATGATAGCTAATAAGAAGCCTATTAATCCCTTACAGGTCTGCAGCCATAGAGAAAAACCCCTTACCAGTTCATGTCCGCTGTCTACCCTGTGCAACTATACAACATGCTGGAGGCTCAGTACATAGCAGAGCGCTCTATAAATAGATCTCCCCTGCAGCTTTGGAGTCAAGAGTAGAGTTAGTATGTGCATTAGTGAGCTGGCATGCAACATGAATGACTGGAAGTTGACGGAGAGGAAGAAAAAGAGGTGATGAATACGACCAGCCACTCGGTACGTCACCAGTTGTGCTGCTGCAGCTTTCGTTTCCTTCTGCACTGATTGATGATTTACTGGAAGGAGATGAGCATTAACAAAATGTAGAGTTGGCTTCATTCATTCAGCTGTAGTGTGTATTGATTGAACTCTATAGGGTTTGTTAATGACTGCCTCTGGCCTAGTTCCTATACTTACTGTACATCCTGATCATTGTGTTTTCCATGTATGTAATATATCTTAGCAAACATACTGAAACTAAGCTAACCATTCAGATAGCTGGATACTTCTCACTGGTCTTAATGGAAGTACCTCCCTTCTAAAGACATAAAGCAGATGCTGTGTTTTCACTTACATACAGTAAATCAAACTGGCGTTCAAATCCAAGTCTGTTCCTCAACTGCTGGACCAAATCAGATGCATATCTAATGAGAGGAGCTATAGGAACTGAATCAGTGCTTATGGCATTCTGAGTTACGTAAGTCTTGTGAAGGGACCACGGCAGTGATAAAAGCCAGAGTTCCTGTGGTGTCAATCATGCTCCATTGATGACGGTGCCAGTCATACTCGTTTTTTAAAACCACCATACCAGGTACACATATGAAATTGTATCATTTTCTAAAAGGTTAAATGACTTGCAGCATGATTCAGAATGTACAATGAGCCATGCACAGTCCTGGCTTTGGTGTCTCCACCTGCATCAATATTCAACACAGATTGACCCACAGGAAGCTTAAAAACAGCCTCATATAAGGACATTGGAGGTTGTATAAGCCACTGGACTTTCATCCAGGAGGTTTCTGTCCCATATGGAAGCATTATTATTTCATTAAGTTTTATTTTATTTTGTGACTTGAGTCTTATTTTCACTCACTGTTTGGTTAATCGGCCCCAAAACTACTTTGTTAAATTCAGGAAGAGATCATGTTTTGGGTAAAAATATACCCTTTCGCAGCATTAACCACGTTACATGGCAAACTTCTTGTTACCTGGAAAGGAGTGACATTGATGACACCATCAGAGAAGAATTGACTAGGAACTCATGGTGTTTACTCCTGACATTCACTGAATGTCTACCAGGCTAGGTCAATCAGACTAACCTGAGCATTGCAAAATAATCCTATCGGGTAAGGCCAAGGGGTCCTGGCAAAAACAGCCACATGCCAGGAGGGAATGAGACTGGGCTACTATTCCAACATGTCCTGTGCACAATCACACTCATGCACCGGACAATCTATGCACAAGACAAGGGCAAAAGGAAAGATGGAGGGGAGCAAGAGGGATGGTAAATACGTCACGTGCTAACTGTACAAATATGCTAACTAAATATCATTGCAGACCCTACATTTAATACTAATATATTGCAAAAATCTAAGTTGATGACAAATTGAAGTTTCATATATGAACATCATCTGATGGAACCACAGGTAGAAATTAGATTTCAGAATGTTTTTTTTTTTGTTAACTCCAGACATGCCTGTCACCTGAGTGAAACCAAAGAGTTTCATGTACATTGAAACACTGTAGACCCAGAGTCAAATTCATTGTATGTGGAAACATAGTTTGCCATTAAAGACTCTTTTTGATTCAATTAAATTCAGTTCAATTCAATCATCCTGGGCTTTGTTAAGTTTTGATGCACATTTTTTCAGACTTTTTTATAAACTAAATGTTAACAGATTCATTAAGAAGAGTCTACAGCATGCTACTGGCTGTACAAGACAGTACTTAGGCAGAGAGCTGCTCTGAGCAAACATCAGCATGCTTGTTCACAGTGTCAATGTTAACATACTAATATTGAGCTTGCAGCTATAGCTTTTGGCATGTCTGACAGCTTTTGCTATGTCAGCTTCCTAACATCTGCTAATTAGCACTAAACTCAAAGTGTAGCGGGGGCTGCTGAGGATGTTATTCGTTTTTAAAAGTCAAGTGTTGCCTGGATTTAAAGCTTGACCTGACTGTGACTCTAGACGAGAGGTTAAACAAGCAGAAAAGTTAATACATTTCACCCTGTGAGGAACATGAGTGTGTGTACATTAAACAGACTATATAGAAAAGATAGGTGTACACACAGAGACGTCACCCGTCAGTTTTGCAGCCTTTGCGTTTGGAATTTGGTTGTTGCCATCTTGGTCTTGAAAGTGGATGCGATGAGTAATAGATATTATGCATGTCCATCTGGTAGTGACCTGTCAATCACAAGGCAGCCCTGCTCTAAAACACACCCTGCTGCCATTTACAGTAAAATAGACAACCTGTTGCACTGTAAATGTGGAAATAATTTACATTAAAGGAGACCTGAAACAAGCAACTGACATAAACTCATATAAATGTTTACTGAGGTAATAAATAAAGTGAGAAGTGAGGTCATTTTCTCACAGACTTCTATACAATCTGACTTCCCTTTGCCCCCTGCTGGATGTAGGAGAAAATGCAGGTTTAAAGCATTTCCACACTGGCTTCACTTTTCAGACTTGGAGGCTCTGTTAATCTTTTAGATGCAGTCTATGGCACCATGGAGACAACCACAAGTCAACGTCGTCGTGGTTCTGTAGCCATGAGTCCTTAGGATTCATTAAATAAACATCTGAATTAAATTTTGTTCTAATCCATTTACTAAAGAGATGTTGAGATATGTCTCAGAATACATAAACCCTTTGACCTGCTGCTGGCACTACATGAAAAGTGAGGAATGACAAAGCTATTTGGATTTGTCTTCTGGGGACCACTGATGTCTGCATTAACTAGTTGTCGAGATATTTCCATATGTCAACCTCATGGGGGTGCTGCAGGAGAAATCAGCAGACTCCTAAAGTCAGCAGGCTAAATCCTCCTGATGCACGTCTGTACAAAATGTCATGGCAATCAGCTAATATTAATGATTAGTATCAAACAAGCATGCATCTTTGTACTCCGACAGACACTGTAATATTTTCAGTCTCTTCATAGCATCCTGGTGCAATTGCTTTAAATGACCTTGTTCAGTCAGGAGCAGAGAGCAAATCTCCATCAATTATGCATCTATCTGGATACGAATAATTCATTAGAGACATTCTGTATGATGGAATTATGCAATTTGGAAGTTATGACACATTTCAGTGGGGATGCACGGCAGAAAAAGGCCGCTCTGTTTCTCTGTACATATGACATCCATCTCATATATCAACTGTCTAATGAGTTTTTCCTTTCAGATCATGAAGTGTGGACCCGCCCTAGGAGTTTACACTGAATCAGTCCTGTCTGTTGATTAGGATTCATTTATTAAAAACATTATGAATAGTATGATATTCTCAGTATAGGTTTTATATTCATTGAGCTGTAATTAAAGGTAACAATGTATAAGTACATTTATGCTGCAGTTTTAATTAAACCTGGTCCACTGTGGCGCTACACAAGGCTCACACAGCCTGATGGGGGCGCCATTATTACCAGAATGTTAAAAGGCCTGCATCACACATGGGGACTGACATGTTTCACTCGCTCTCTTTTGCATGGATGACCATCAGATGAATAATTTAGCATAAGATACCGCAACATTAAGCAGCTTTAGTTATTATCTTCCTGTTTGCAGAGTTGAAACACCCACAGGTCAGAGGTGCTGCTTCAAGATGCCACTTCCATGCAAACAAACAGCAGAATTACCAACAGACAAAAAAGGAGACTCATGTTTTGTGTTCTTTATTCTCTGTTTGCATGGCTGAACAGATAGTCTCCAAAGGCAGCAGAAACCAGTTGTTTTCCAGTCCAGGGAGACCACAGCGTGATCGCTAACAGGCCCTGTTCACTGCTTAGAGTGGTGGTTGTGCACGCCGTCTTGGGATATTGATTCCTTCATTTACAAGATCACTGCTTTTACAGTCTGCTTCGCCGTTGTCTTGAGCATATGTGAGGAGGAGGCATGACGGGGATTTACCAGAAAGGTGTAAATGTGTGTGTAAGCGAGGGAAAGGAAGCAAAAAGAATCTGTGATGCAGGGGCTAAGCTGAAATCTCCCTTATTCAGATGAAGAGTGTAATTACAGCACAAAGAGCGGGCATATGGCACTGGTGCAGATGTGTTTACACAGCGCACTCAGCTGGGGTTGGCTCATTACCAGAGACAGAGGGGAGAGAAAAGAGCAAGGGCAATCCCTCGCTTACCTCTCCGGGGCATGAGAGCAGGCCTGGTTTAGTGAGAGCAGTAAGCTGCTTCTTCACCTTTTCTAGAAGCAGAAATAAAGTGCTTAATTGAATGAATGAATGTGTGTGAGTGTGTGTGTGTCTGTGTGTGTGTGGGAGACGCTCTGCTGCTTTTCTTCCTACTTCTTCACCACGCCGCCTTTGTTGTCCACGGTGACGGGTATCGTGGTCTCTGCGGACTCGATTGCAGGCCTGATCAAAGGAGCCTCCACGGTCAGAACCCCCTCAGGAGACAGGGAGGAGGTCACCTTCTCAACGTTGGCTGATGGGGGGAGGCTGGAGGGGAGCAGTAAGACACGGTTAGCTTCTAAATCTGACTAAGAGCTGCTGCCTTGATGAGAAAGCCATCACTGCCATTACTTAAACACAGACCGACTGGAATATTGAACCACTCTTGATGAGGTAAAATGAGATGCAGCTCAGTTTGTCCTCTCGGTGCGGCCCCTGGATGGCAGCAGAGTCCTGTGAAGCAGACGACTCTAATGCTGCTGCTTTTCAGAGCATGAAATCCAGCTATCAGCAGCAGTCAGCCCTCTACAGGCCACACCAACCCAAAACTAAAGAGACTCACGAGAAGAGAATCAGAGGAATCTAAACCGAGCCTGAGAAATGCATTTCCATCCATGAAAATTTACTGTAAATCCACAAAATATCATATTTAGTCGCAAATTTGGAAGGCTTTGATGTGAGTTGTTGACATACTGCACTATGGTAAAAAGCAATCAAGAACTATAGCTGCGGTAAAACGTCACGCTACAATCGTTATCTTTGCTAATTATTGAGTTACTTACGTGTATTTCCTGGTGAAGCATCTGGACACAAAGCCGTGCTCGTCCTTCCTCTCCTCATGTTTGCCTGTAGACACAAATAACACACTTTTAGCTAAATGTGGCTTTACTTTTAAAGATACCTCCACCTAAAGGAGCTTCAACTAAAGTATTAAGGTGCACTGATTCAGAACACATCTTGTAGGTATGTTGAGTTTGTTCTACCACTTTTCTCTTTTAATTTGTACACTGAATGTTGTCTAGCACTCACCTCCTGCACACAAACACTGAAGCTATGGCAGGTGTGTGAACTTATGCACCTTAAAACTATCATTATAATTAACAACCAACTTAAAATGAAGCTACATTGCAATTTTTTTTAATAATCCAGCCAAATTAGATTTGATATTTTTGCAGAATCTGAACATTAAAAGTTTAACAGGACTTCTTCATTTGTCTTGTCAAGCCTGAAAACAGGTGTATAATTACAGTTTAGCTCAATTATTACATTGAAAAGCTCATTTGATTGAGCCAGCATGCACAATGGACTGTTTTGACAGCGGCAGGAGAAGCACAGGTGTGATTCACAACATTGACAGCAGCTGCATCCCCCTTTAGGTGAGCTGGGTACGGGGTCACGCCGGCTCGCTGTCATGACTCACTGAGACACTCGATGGAACATCACTGACAAAATTACTTTCACCTGTGTTTTTCCTGCTCAAAATGTCCGCCGTAATAACAGCCTGTAGCCAGAACCCCCGGTACAAAATAGGTCTAAACGCAATGCAGCCATGAATAATTCAACAATATGTAGATATACAGGGATACTATGCAATTTGACATTGAGAGTTAGATGAGAAGATTTCAGTGGTGGAAAGTAAATATGTACATTTACTCAAGTACTGTGCGTCAGTACAATTTTGATGTATTTATACTTATTTGAATATCTCCATTTATGCTGCTTTTTACTTCCACTACACTACATATCAGAGGAAAACTTTGCACTTTCTACTTCGCTACATTCCACTACTTATTTGACAGATTTACTTAACTTTAAAAAAAATAATATTCCAATTTAACGCACTTTTAAAATACAACATTGTAAAAGATTAAACCAGTTGGGCTCACATTTTAGAGTTGTTAAAAGCTCCATCAAATAGTATT
>OMNN01098237.1:3088-22533 GCA_900302755.1 Chromis chromis
GTTTTAAAAGAAGTATTTGCCATAGAACAAGATTCAACAACCTGGCTAGCTAACAAAATGCACTTATACTGTATGTATGGCAAGTTTAATGAGGGCAACAGACAGGCACAATCCTTTTGTTCTCATATCAGAGTCATTAACTGTTACATTATGTGTTTATATGTGTATATAGAATGCTGTATATAAAGATGTAAATATTTTCTTACCTTTAGTGATTACCAAATAATAGCATAATAAAAAATAAAAACTTGTTGTCTGCAATGATTTTAACAATTGTCAAATTTAACATTTCAACCTCCAACTTATCCCATATAATACATACACCGATCAGCCACAGCAGACCACTGACAGGTGAAGTGAATAACATTGATCATATTGGTACTATTGGGTCTGACACCAGGATGTTGGCAGTGGATCCTTTGGGTACTCTGGCTTGTGCAGTGGGGCCTCTGTCAATCAAACTTGTTCCACTGCATCCTGTTGATGCTTGATCAGAATGGGGTCTAGGAAGTTTGGAGATCAAATCAACATCTTGGGCCATTGTCATGTTCCTCAAGATGTTCCTGATTGTTTGATGTTTTTGCCATGTGGTGGGGTGCATTTTCCTGTGGGGGTAGGCCAGTGACATTTGGGATTTCCATTTGCATGAGGGAGTGTGCTTGTTCTGGGACAATGTTTATTTGGGTGTATAAGTCTCATCAACACAGATGTTGAAATCCAAGGTTTTCCAGCAGAACACCACATAGTACCAATATGATCAATGATATTCACTTCACCTGTCAGTGATCAGAATGTTGTGGCTGATCGGAGTATAACCTTCAACATTCACATGTCCACACTGTGCATACAGAAGACAGAGCATCTTTAATGAGATAGTGACTACTGAGTGGCAAATGTCAGCCTCCTCAGGAAATCCATTCCTCGCAGACGCACACAGCTGGGATGCTGTTTTGCAGGTCGCCTTGGAGACGGCGGGGAATGAGACAGAGATGGCAGGGAAGAAGGAGGGGAAACTGAAAGGGAGCGTGAGCTTCTCTTTCATCAGGTCACACACACTGACATCCATTCAACATGTGCGCCTCTTGCAATCCCTCACATTACTCCAGATACAGAACTGTTGATCTTTCACCTCAGCTTTTGTCTGTCAGACCGTCTTCCTGTCACACCAATAGACAGCCTGTCTTTGCTTATTGTTGTTAAGTAAACATGGGAGAACTAGTGGCTTCATTACCTTGACACTGTGTTTGGCCTTCTGCATTGCTTACTATGGCCACTGGAATCTGCTATTGCCAGTTATATCGTATCAGTTGTAGCCTCAAGAATTAGAAAAAGTAACCCTCTAATAAATACTTCACGTTACCTCAAGAAGCTAATAAAACATCAGTATTTTGCAGAATGCTCAAACGTTGCACAGCATCTTGTAAATGATTTTGCAAATCATAGAGAGGGCAATAAGTGATCAGATGTCATATCAAATGTGGGGGAAAAAGGTATCTGAGAAGCAAGGGGCAAAATAGTTTTATATAAAATAGTGCAGGGATACTATTGGACACCAGTTAGATTTCATTAAATGGGAATTTCCAATAACAATCTGTGCTGGAGGTTTAAGTAGGAGGTGGGGACATATTTGCACATGATCTGGGAGTGCACCCTGGTTCACCCATTCTGGTAAAAAAAAAAAGAAGAAATCTCTGGGATATTAAAGAACTGTTGGTTTCTTATTGCTTTTACACCAGTAAGTTTTTCTCTTTTGCGACAAGCCAATGTTATGTAGTATAACAAATGACAAATTTAGTGTAAATTCAATTTAGCTTAAAAAGCTGGACTGATCAAAGCCGCAAGACTTACGCTGGAAAAGTGGAAAGACCCTAGATGATCCTTCACTGTGAAAGAAAGGATTAAATTATTAAGATCTCATCACATGAGCACATGCTGGGAAGAATTAATAGGCAGGGGGAAACAAAAGAGGCATCGGATGAGTTTTGGTTGAATGTTAATTTAAAGTTAAACCAGACTCTAAATGAGTTAATGACTGATCCCCTTTTTTCATGTCCAAGATTTTAGTTTTATGTCTAAAAGATGGCTGCTTTTTGCTTTCTGTAAAGGTTCTGTTCTGTACCTGCTTTATAATTTGCTGCATTGTTCCACACAAACAAATAACGATTTGAACATGTATCATTGTATTGTGTCGTGTTTGTCATCATGGAAATTTACATGACTCTTTGTTTGATGATGCATCAACCTAAAAATATAACTTTATTAGCTGTAAAGAAAAGTGGATGACTGTAAGTGTGGATAAATGTAATTTGGATGAATGTATTTCATTACACTGCCGCTTTGATGGAGTTAGTCTTAACCCCATTAGTCGCTCTCTGCAGTAGCTACTTCAGGCTGCATTTTACATTCCTCTGTTTCATGCTTAATAGCTTCTCATGTAAACATCAAAGAGCCATGGTTAATAACCTGAATTAAACACGACACGTTTAAGACTTCATTAAACGTTTAAGCATGAGCTATTATATTTATCTATCTTTTCATCTGCACTTAACTGTAGGACGCTTAATACACAATTTCTTTCGAAAACAATAAATTAAATTTTAAAACATTTAATTATTTAATTAAACATTTTATTGGATGCATTCCGTGTGAAAACTGTTTTTCTTGCTGCTATGACTTTTGGTGGTGAAATATTTTCTTTAAAGGGTTTTTAGAGGCTTTTAAATGGTCTTTATTGTGCACTTGGTGCAGTCCGCTGCAATAGAAAAGGGGGTGTAAGACACTTGTATCAATAACAAAACAGTTGAACAGCTATTGTTGCTTTTAAGTTGCTGATAATTTGCTTGATACAGACCTGCAGAGAGAGGTTGGACTGATTATGTGGGAAATGTTAACTTTGGGGGAAAACTTGCATTCTCAGTCATTTAATGAAGCTATTTTTTTATTGACTAAGGTGTACAAAACATGCATGACCCAGCCTTGACATCTGACTGATGTGGAGGAACATTGTTCATAGCCCACTACTCTTTCAGTGACCTGTGAACCCTCGCCCCAGGACACAAAGGTCAATGTCCCATCACAGTTTTGGAGATTATTAGAGTCTGACTGCTGCTGTGTCAGGAAACCAAGTGACTGTTGGAATGAACAATGTCTTGCATTGCTTTATCATCTCCATCATAAGCACTTATCAAATACAAATCAGTCTTTGAACTGGGTTCAGTTAGTGCAAAAACACTACATACAGTAAAGGGATCTAGTTGAGTGTCTGTCAGCTCAGTGGTGCCATCTACTGTCACTTTAGTGCACAAGCAAGCATCTTCATGGCAGCAGTGTAACTCCATTTAAATCTGTAAAGCAAGTTCAATTCTTAGTTATTGTCAAAGTGCATTTAATTCAGTGGTATGAATCGATGCTATTTATGTGACTAGATTTATTAAATAGAGAGAAACAAAAACACTTTACTTTAAAGAAAAATGCCCAGTACGGTACCGTTCTCGATGACCCTTGACCTCCATGTTGACTTGTTATTGTTAAAATATGGTAGCTTTATTATTATTATATTACTTAACGTTAATCAAATAACATATATAATATTAGCACTATATTCCCTTTACACATACATAAATATTATCAGAAAAATTTACTTAAAGGTGAGCACTTAAAATGATGGAAAAGAAAGACAAATAACACAAAAACATTCAAATTCATATTAAAAGAATTGAAAAATGTCAAAGATTTAAAGATAAAGTACAAAATAAATAAAAGCAGATACAGCTTCAGTAAAAGTACACACCATATTAAACTGGAATTTATAGAGTGTGTAAAAGGGGCACATAAAATAATAAAAACTGTGGAAAAAGTACAGTCTGTAACTTTGTTTTTGCTACAGCTGAAGCATACTGCATCTAAGTCCCAGGGGCAGCTGACTCCACAGTGGGCAGCATGATGGCTTTGAGCCACTTCACCATGTTTGGATTGAACTCTGGCCATGCTTGCTGACAAGCAGCAGATCTGAGTGGGCTACCAGGCTTGTACTCAGTAAACATATTTCTGATATATTTTGGTCACAACCAATTACTTACAGACAATAAGTAGGGCCGTAAACTTCATTCTATATTTAACTAGAAGAAGCCAGTGCAGGAATCTAAGAGTTGGAATGATGTGTTCTCTCTTCTTGTGATAATCTGTATTCAAGCAGCAGCATTTTTAAATGATCAGATCTATTCATTATGCATTGAACCCACCCTCTCAGTAATATATGTTATTGATTTGTCACTAATGATGCATTAAAATAGCCTATAAGCAGCATTTTAAGGTTGTAGCTATAATTTGTGTGTAAAATATTGCAGGTGTTGCACTCTTATAGTCCACCTACACGGATGTTTTCACTCATAATAACTATGATTAGGCTTCTTCTCAGGTTAAAACGGAATAGTGTGTTTGTGTACAAAGTGTGCTTGAGTGAAGAGCACAGTTTGTACAAAGAACAGTAACTGTTTGCTTTTTTGTGGCTTACCAGGCAGTACAACAGACATGTTTACCGTTCTGCTTTTCCACTAACTTGCAACTGACACCTCTTCAGAGTCTAATCTAACACTGAGTGTTTTTATAACAGCAGCTGGAGAAAAATCATTTAATTCAAGATGCTTTATTGGCATGAATTAACAATGAACAATGTTGCCAAAAAATAAAAATTAAATAAATGCAACTTATTAAGTGGAATTTGAAATTGATGAATAAAATCTAGTAATACTAATTATTTATTTATTTGTATCATTATTATTATTATACAATACTTCCATCTAAAATGCTGTAAACTATAAAGTAACATAACGTGGAAATACTTCAATAAATTACCAGTACACTAATAATTGTAAAACTGGCAAATAGTTACATTCCACCATTGCTGTTTATTATTCCTAGTTGGTCAGTTTTGTTTTGTTTTTTATCTTTTTGCTTTTCACTTTTAGTTTCACTCTGCACATGCGCAGACCGCCACTGACCCGGTAGTGACGCAGAAATGGCGTCCTCCGCTGCCCGGCTCACTGCACGCTGGTTAGCGGCACCAGGCTCTTCTGCACGTCGTAGCGGCTGTTTTCTTACCGTACCTCCCAGACATGGAGGAGGTTGTCGGGCGGCGGTCCCGCAGACACACCGTGGAGGGACAGTGGCCACCCTGAGCTCCTGGACTCGCGGAAATGTCGTGACATTGAGGGGACTGACAGGTGAGATGGGTTAGCTACCTGTTAGCAAAACACTCCAAGAGTTTCTAGCATGAGCATTTTTTCTGTCCTTTTTGACGCCGACAGTCTGTTTAAATGTTCAGTCCTCCAGGAGTTATAAGGTGCATATGTTAGCGTCTGACTGTAAGTCATCTAAAAGCTAGCAATCTCCTCCAAGGTTGGTTAGCCGGCTGTATGATGTAACTGCTCTCTGTCTTGCAGTGTGAAACCAGTCTGCACCATCACTGACCTTGTTATGGTCACAGCGCCTGTATGTCAGCATCGTTTGGGCTTGTTTGGAATGATTTAAATGTAGTGTTGCAGGAAAGGATGCACTCAGTAAGCAGTTTGTCAGGATACAGGACCAGTAATACAGGGTACATTGCTCTTAAAAAGAGTCTGTTGTTGGTGGTGTGGATTCTGCAACATGTTGACATGATGGCATCACATAATGGCTGCAGATCTGCCAGCTGTGCTTTTAAATCTCCTGTTCTAACACGATCCAGTGGTGTTCTGCTGGTTTCAGATCCGCTCCCACTGACTTTTGTTGTGTGACAGGTTTCATCATGATATAAGTAGTCCCTAGAAGTTACAGACTTCCAAGGGCTACTTTAGCAACACACTTTTGGAGTGTTTTGCTAACTGGTGACACATTCAAGGAAACTGTACAAAGTGTTCTGGTGAGGTGTTGTGCCACTAGATGCCACCAGAGGAGCTTCAATAGTGCTTGGCGTTGATTCTCCAAAGCCCCTATGAGACACGCACTCCTTCTTGTTAGTCTTGAGCATGTTAATTTATGTTTGAATGAGCACCCTGGTCACTTTTCCATTAAAGTTGTGACTGCAGTATTGCTAGGTTAGACCTAGTAATATTTCTGTATCACTTTTAACACAACATAGTCTGAACTGCATGCTGTCACATTAACAGATAGGCATACACATGTTGTGGTACTTCGAGTTATGTGAAGCCATTTGGAGAAGACTTTTTCCACATTTCAGCACCAGTATTGGTCCAAAAACATCACAGAGCGCAAAAGACAGTTTCTGTGTACAATCTATTACAAATGGAAATGTTCATGAAAAGAAAACTTTGCTGTGATGAAGACAGAACAGGTCAGGTTACTAAGAGTCACCAATAATGAATGTAAACAGGGTTTAAAAATAATAATAACAGCAGCTGAAGTTTAGTTTGCTGCATCCAGCCATTTGCAGGAGTCTTTCCTCTTAGTTTAGTAAATACCTGCAGCATCAAACATCAGCCCTATATAACCATATGCTATGTTAGTATTCCTGAATAAAGACACTTTCTGAGGAGGAAAGCAAATGTGATGTTTCTGCATTACATTAAGATTGTTTCAATTCTTTGTTCACCTCCACTATTTAATGTGTGCTTTGCTGTATGAGGTTTTTTCACCACAGGTTCTGATGTGTTTATTAAGATATGTTTGTACAACACAAAGTTTAGCCAGTCATCACCTTGAGGACATTTGATACATGACACCTCTATTTGAATTTGTCAATAGTGTTAATCTTTAATTCTAAGACATTTTTCCTTTAGCACTTCTGTGTTAAATGGAGTTGAAATGACAGCAACAGATGATTGATTCTCATTATTAATAATATCAGTTAGGATTATTGTCTTGATTAGGCACATGGTGTAATATTAAACATCAAAAACTGTGTTGTGCTAATTACCTGTAGCCCCTAGAAATGTGTTCATTTAGCTCATTATTTCAACCAGTAGTCCAGAACTCAGAAGTTTGCAGTTTGCCAAAGAAAAGTAGGTAAAAAAGAATTTCTGGCTTTAATTTGAGTAATTTTAGTTTGCTGTAAAAATACATCTCAGCGATGCCATACTGGATATACAGTCTGTTATATCTGCACAGTGCAAAAATAATTCTTTAAGAGGACTCATCTTGGTTTATATCTGCAGGGTTGTTAATAGGAGTACAGCCACAAACTTGTATATGCACAAATATAATCATTTTGGACCTTTCGTCATAATTTACTGGAACTACTGATATACAAATATCAGTCGCTTTTTCCTCTTGATTAATAGTTCCTTTTCTTTTGTTTTTCTCTGCAGGGCTGAGGTGTCCCCATGGCATCACCTGCCACTTTTTCCACTCCAGCAGCAGTCTGGCAAACAAGCAGGACTTTTATGAAGTCTTGGGTGTCTCCCGCACTGCCTCACAAAAGGATATCAAGAAGGCTTACTATCAGGTGTTTGACACACTTTGTTGTATGAATACACTATTGTTGTACATAGTGCTGGCGTTTCTTAGTAAGGTCATATTGTCAAATGTGAAAACAGAAGGAAATTGGCTAAAATGTCTGGTAGTAAAACGAGACGTCAAAGTATCTGCAGGTTTGTGATACCCGCAATCCATGAATGAAAGGAAACCTGTTTGTTTTGGATGCCTGTGAGACAATAGTTAAATCTGCATTCTCATTTTTTGTTCTCATATTTCCTCACATTGTTTGTCTGTCTCCAGTTGGCAAAGAAGTACCACCCAGACACCAACCCAGATGACCCAGAGGCGAAAGAGAAGTTTGCCAAGCTGGCTGAAGCCTATGAGGTACCAAACAAATAGCATACAAGTGTTCAGGATAATTCAGTACCCTCTCCAGTTATGTACTTTATAGAAATGCAGGAGAATTAGTCTTCAGATTATGTCAGTCAAAGCTGTGCAATAAACTCAGCACTTCATTGCTCTGTTGTTGTCTGCAGGTGCTGAGTGACGAGGTGAAGAGGAAACAGTATGACACGTATGGAGCAGCAGGCTTTGACCCGAGCCGAGCTGGGGCGAGCCAACAGCAGTACTACAGGGCTGGGGGGAGCAATATAGACCCTGAGGAGCTGTTCAGGAAGATTTTTGGAGAGTTTTCAGGAGGCATGGGCTTTGGAGACATCAACAGCATGTTTAACCAAAGGCCTGAGGTAAGAAGTCATTGTAGCATTAACATGTTTTGACCTTTTGCCTTAACCCATTATTAAAATGTAGTTATTTAAAACATTTTATTGTTATTTTACCTAAGAATTAGTTAAAGATCTTTGAGAAATGAATGTTGATTTTCCCCCAACTGACAGTTACAAGCTTTACCATGTTCTCTGAACAGACTATTCAATTCAATTCAATTCAATTGTATTTATATAGCGCATATTTACAACATATGTCATCACGTAGCGCTCATCATCATAAGGAAAAATAGAAAACCCAACAATCCAAAAATTGCTTTTGGATTCCCTATGAGCAAGCAGTCCGCAACGGTGGGAAGGAACCAAAAAACCCCTAGGATAGGGAGGGGGGAAATAAACCTCCGACAGAACCAGGCTCAAGGAGGGCGGCTATCTGCCTCGACCGATTGGGCTGGGAATGGGGATGAGGGGGGAGGGGATAGCAGGAGGGGTTGGGGTGGGGATGGCAGGAGAGGTGAGTCAGGAAGTTTGTTCTTTATCTGCTGTGGACACTTCTGTGGAGGAGAAGGTCGCTATCGCACTTTCTTGGACGCCTCTTGCCTGTTTTCCTGGCTTGTCTCTCCAGTGCTACTTGGCGCGGCATCACATGAATTTGTTGGAGAAAGCGCAGGTTGCTTATTTATACAACGTTTGCTAATGAGCAGGCTATTTGCGAGCACATGAACGCCGACACCCCCACAGTGATGAGCGAGGAGCGGAGGAGTTCTTGATTTGTTCACTTACAGTGCATCTTCTCTAGAACTCAGATCTGAATTCATTGATGCTTAATATATTGATAATTACGGATGAAAGAAAAATATAGTGTAGGTTTATTGTTTTGTGGATGTTTACTTGTGTATTTTGACGAAACCAATTCAAAAAATAACCAATAAATGTAACTAAGAGTATAAATCCTTAATATACAACATAATTAGATCTGAAAAAGGTGCAGAGTGAAACTACAGCTTATTATACCTTCTTTAACAAACATCAATCAATGCTTAACAAATCAACACAAACCCCATCCTTCCATGCCGCTACCTAATCATCCATTTTCACACTTGTTAATTGTGCTATTCTTAAACATCTGTTTAAACTTCCGCTCCTCTCTTCCACAAATTCATTCGCCCGACTGAAACATAGTCCTGTTTTTACATTTGTTCTCACTAATTGCTTGTTGAACATTCAAATTCCCTCTCAAGTCATATAGACTTTCTCTCTTTCCAAACTACTTTTGCATACTTCCAGGTAATTGATTTTTTTATATTTTATACATGACTTGAATTTGACAGTGACTGATTATGTTGGTTTTCTTTAAGCAGTTCTGTTCACAGTCCTTATGACTTTCTTTTGAAGTAAGAAAATTAGATTCATGTTTGTTTTATATGTATATACCCAGACCTCCAGGCACTGATTTATATATGGACGTATAAAGTAAAAGTTTCATGTATAGAAGCTCTTTAACTTTACCTATTATTGCAATTGCCTTTGAAATTTTAGCTTTTATATAAATTATATGTAACTTCCAACATCATTTTATATGAATTATCACTAAAAGAAATGTAATGTCAGACACCTTTCAATATCACTGAGCATGAGTTTGCTTGATGAGTAACACTGTAGGAAGTTATTCAAGGGACTGCTGCAGTTACACACACACACACAGCACACTACTGAAGAGCCACATGGGAGCCGAAAGAGCCGGCTCTTTTAAGTGAGCCGTTTCGTAAGAGCTGGTTCTCTAGAAAGAGCCAAAATTCCCATCACTAATATATAATTGACTAAGTTACATAAACTTTTAAGCTGCAAACATTATTTGGATGGGTTGAGTTAGCGTAATAATATTTGAAATTGTATCAACTTAATTTTATGTGTGATTTAAACTCAAATTTCTGCATTAATTGAAATTGAAGTAACAAGTAAACAATTTTGAGTACAGAATTTTAAGTCTCCTCACCTACTAAACATGCCTTGAGAACTTCAGACAGTTAATACAGGTTAATTAGAAATACCTTTGATTGTAGAGGCAACACTAATTCCTCTAACTCCATATACTTTGTTGGTTGAACATAATTTCATTAGAAATTTCCATAACCATTCCATTAGATTATTATTATTATTATTATTATTCTCCAAAAGTTGTTTTAAAGTGGCAGTGGCAGCAACAAGCTGAAAGCAGTGACATATTATTAACTGGTTATTACTGACATATTACTGGCTAACATATTACTAAACAATTTCTTATTTACGCATCCAGAAGACAGATCAATATTAGAAAACTAAATTCGATGTTCACCTTTCTTTTAGTTCTCTGTTTGGTCATTAACTCCTGGGTAAAATGTTGACTTTTTTAGTTGTTAATACTAATATATTAGTACAACTTTCATGAATTTTCGTATTTCATCAACCTGAAACTACAATAGACAAAGAATCCACTCCAGTCTCAACCCGAGCCGCTGTATTAATTTACACAATGTACTTCCAAAAACGCCAAAACGTAACTTGACAAAAAGCAAAGTATCAATATGTAACAGTACACTCAGATCTGGAACATTCTTTGTGCTTTCCAAATTTAACAAGACTACAGAGCAGTCACAGCCTTGGTAAGAGGAGTTGTGGCACTTTCGTCCTTCGGCGCTTTGTCACATGTTTCGTTGGTCTGATTTGATCGTAGGTATATCCAGCTGTGTCCAGAGGCATTTTGGTTGGTGGGAATCAAAAATCACTGCAGCTTCTGCTTGAATGTGATTGCTATACCATACCTTAGTGGTGAAGGCAAAGCTCTCAGTTCACCAGTCGGTCTACCTCACTACTCTCACTTATGGTCATAAACTTTGGGTAATGACCGAAAGAACAAGATTGTGATTAGAACTGCCTGAAATGAGTTTTCTCCACGGGATAGCCGGGCTTACTCTCCAGAATCAGGTAAGAAGTTTGGAAGGAGCTCAGACTAGACTCACTGCACCTTTAAGCTGAGAGGGGCCAGTTGAGGTAGTCCATGGAGCGGAAAAAGATGCCCCTTGGGCCACTTCCTTTAGAGGTCTACCAGACACGGCCAGCTGGGTGGAGGCTCAAGGGCAGATGCCGAACTCGCTGGAGGGATTTTATCTTCCAGCTGGCCTGGGAGCACCTGGGGATCCACTGGAAGAAGCTGCTGGAGACCCTAAAGTCAACTAGTGGTTTGGAGGATGGATGGATGGATGGATGGATGGATGGATGGATGGATGGCTGGATGGATGGATGGATGGATGGATGGATGGTTTCAGACTAATTCGCATTTGCACATTTATATTTACCTAGCATCAATAGAGTTTATCAGCTTAATAGTTCTGTTAGTATTTTGACCAAGTGTGGAAAATTACATATGAAAGAAGACTACACTTGTTATTTCAGTGTGTCACATACATCATTAATCTTTTATGTTGTTTATGCTTTCAGGTTATAACTAGAAGTTGTAACACAACTAACTTCTCAGTCAACAAAAGTTAATTACAGATGCCAACTGAATCTTTGAGTTTTAGTTCATTTAACTTCAGTCATTGAGAGAGTTTAAAGCAAAATCTAACTGGATATGACATGAGTCATTTGGATTCAAAACACAGATTTGGTGCTTGAGTCAGATTCGATAAAATACTATCAAACCCCAAACCTATAATCATCTTGTGTCAGGGAATAAAAACACTGTGTTTTTTTTTATCTTGTCAATAATTAAAACTTTTAGTGAAGCTTAGTTCTGTTTTGAACAGCAGCTGAATGAGAGATGACTACTGAATGCCAAATGCAATCTGAGTGTTCAGAGTTATCTCAGAAATGTTTGAATCAAATCTTCCATGTACTGGCTGTACGGCTACAATTTATAACTTCAGATTCTGCATATTCATCTACCGAACTGAAAAGACAGATTAATGAGCACAAATACCATTAATGTGATCTGGAAATGAATGTATTCTGGTAACCCTGATGAAAAAGAAAAGAATATTACAGCAATTTGTATAATGTTGTCACGGGCACTGTCATGCTCCTTATGTGTCCTTTTGCTTTTTCCTTTGTGTTTTTAAGTGTTTTCCTTTTCACTGTGTCTACTTTACTTCCCTGTATGTGTCTCTCTTTGTGTGCGTCCTATAGGCTCACCTCATTTTACTAATTTCAGCCTCCTCGTCTCCTCCTGACCCAGAAATCAATCTTAGTGCGCCATCACAAAGGACATCTCATTTCCTGAAATGCGTCTCGAGGACAGTGGATTGAGGATCAAGGTGGTTTGCTGGAGTAGCTGTGAATAAGGATTCACAGGTATATACTCGATGAAGTCTTTTCCGTACATAAAAGACATAGAAAGTGGTGACACACAGCTGAAATATACAAACCATGTCAAGAGCAGGACTGACAGATGAAAAAACTAAACAAAACTGACATTTCATGTATCACTCAATCATAATACATTGGTCCTCTGCTCGCATCCCTGCTGGGAGGGATTCAGGTACAAGGAGAGAAGTCAAGGAAAGGAATCGAGGATTTAGAAACTGGAAAATGGGAGGAGTGAAAGTTTTCTCCTGCTTATTTTTAAGTTACTTACCTTGTGTGTCTCTGGTGTTTTTCTTCCCCCCCTTTGTGTGTTTTCCCTCCTTTTTTGATCGTCTACCCTCATTTGTTTCACCTGTTCTTTGTGTAAATATAGTCTTTAATCTTCTTCTGTTGATTGTCAGTTTGTCTGCTGGCCTTCCTTAGTCACTCCCCTCATCTTATTCCTCAGTTTGGATGTCCTCAACTCCTCTTCTTTTGTTTTAGTCATTCCTATCAGAGATGCGAGCTGAGGAGACAAGGAAGAGACACGAGGAGCGAGGAGTCGAGGCAACAGGCATTTAACAGAATGAGACATCTTTGCCTCGGAGCTGTTGTTTTAAAGCAACGTCAATTAAATGTGACGTGGCACAGCTGCATCATCTGTCCATTGTTCTGTTATAGCCTACCGCTGTATTTTATGATTGCTGTCAGATGAGCAGAACATTGTTTATGACAACTTATAGCGTATATTTACTTTTTCAATTTCAATTCACAGCGTGGCATAATGTGACAAGAATATACAGATGTCATACATTTTAATTTTATTTTTTAGCACACACCCATGTTGTGAATTATAAAAGGGGCACGACCCACGAAGCAGTACTATATAAATGATGAGTGACATATACTATGATTGAGTGATATATATTATATGCACCCATCTGTCAGTCCTACTGTCAACATGGTTTGTGTGTTCCAGCTTTGGGTCACACATCTTTTAGATGTCATGGGTGCAGAGAAGATTTCTGCAAAGGACACATCCAGGATACACCTGTGCATTCTTGCTCATAGCTAATTCCAGTGATCCCCGATCCTTGAGATGCATTTTAAGAATTAAAACATGCGCTAAGATTGATTTCCGGTTCAAAGGCAGGACAATGGAGGACAGAGGAGACAAGGAGGCCCAAAATAGTTATATGAGATGCTCCGACTGCATTTCTCTCCGTGTCTTCACTTCTTGGCTTTTGGTTTGCCTGTTGGATTTATCTTGCACTTCATTGAACCTTGTTTCCTTGAACTGTATCTTGTTAGACTCTACCTATGTTTTGCCCAGGATTCCTCTGCCGCCTCCAGTTGTTTGTTTCCCTGCCAGCTTTTGTTTCTTCATTAGCAACTTTAATTAAAGTTTACTCTGGTGCATTCTATCAAGGTCTGTGAAAATCAAAATGACTGATTCTGTTCAGGTCTGTCTTTCAGAGTACACAAAAAGTGATAGTAATGATTTAATTCCAGGGGCCAGCTTCACTGAGACACACTTTGACTACAACTTGGATCTAACTAATTCAGTTGCACCTCAGATAGTCTGATACTCCGGATGTATACTGCAGGTGTTAGGGAGCATTTCATGTGGCTTTCTGTTCTCCTTCCACTTTGTGCATGTTACCATTTTCAAAATCCCCTTTGCCATGGGAAATAGCAACAACAAAGACCTCAGAACAGCACTCGCCTCCCTGTTTGTAAAAGTTCTGCCAAAACCAGCTCCCTATGACATATCATTGATAGGTATCATTGTTGATCCTGGGCTTGACAATGCCATGCAAAACTGTGATTAGTTTAAAGAAATACAAACAAGCCCAAGCTGGCATTTTCCCCCAACAGTAAAACAATAATGGGTGTAGGTAGACCTTTCTCCAGCTCTGACGCAGCACTGTTGAGCACTCAGATAGACGTCTAGGTGTTAAGTTCCTAAATATCTTAAGTGGAACTGATTATTTTATTTTTCCATTAAAATCATAGCCGACAGGTCATTGCAGCAAAAACAAGTCATTGTGCAAAAGGTGTAACAATACAAAAAAACAAATGGGTAAAACATTGTGACATTGGTAACCATTGGCCCCAACATCGATAGACAAGAGACAAAGAAGGAAACTTTATAATTTCCTTTATAATTAAGAAACAAAAAAAAACACTAGAACCACAGGAAAGATGTAAAGACATACTGTGAATGGTGTGGTGTACCTCCTTATCTGTCTGCTGTTTGTATGCTTGGATTGACTGAGCATAGGATATGGGGCTTGCGGTCAAATCGTCTTTTTTGCCTAAGAAGGTTCCTGACTGACAAGAGGTAAAACATCCAAAGCAACAAACCATCCAAAGCAAAGATAAGGAAGTAACATCAGCTGTCACATGTTCCTAATGATGTTTTCCATTGAGATCAATGAAAAATAATTAGTAAAAAACACTATAGTTTTTAGCAGGCACATACATGAGTAAATTGGACCTCAGCCAATTAAAAAGTGACTTTAACTCCACCTTCTCTTTCTTATGGTCCTTCTACAGGCCTCCATCAGCAGGTTTGATTAAGGTTTTTTGCTTTTTGTTTGTACTCATCACACAGTACACCTCACATGTTACATTCATTACCATAATTATTTCTACTTTAAGATCATTTTGTCACTGACTGTGGGCCAGTTGGAGACAAAGGGAAAGCAGAGTTTGTGGTGTGAACAACAATGCTTCTACTGGCATCCTTCCACCCACATCCCCAACCACTGGAATTGATGATTACACTAACTTTCGCATTTACATTCATAAGTTTTGCTTTGTGGCGGGTGTTTTGTGATGCTAATGCATATATGTGTGATGCTAATGCAATTAGATTGCGGATTGTTGCCTTGGAGACTTACAGTAGACCTATAATTGATTGTACCCTGATCAGGCCTCTCAGGTCATCAAGGAGGTCTTGTGCCTGCAACCAGAATTAGATCCGAGTCTGGAGAGGGTGCTGCTGTCTGGAACAACCTGCCTGCTGACATAAGGTTTATTACAACTCTTTCAACATTCAAAAGTAAAACTTTCCTGTTCTCCAAGGCCTATGGTTAACTATGGCGTGTGTGTGTGTGTGTGTGTGTGTGTGTGTGTGTGTGTGTGCTTGTGTCCTGTACAGTTTGTTATAAGTGTAGCTGTGTGTTTGAGCAGGGGTTTCTATTTGAATGCATTGGTTTTTCAGTGCTGTGTGGCATGTTAGATATACATTGGGTATGTTTTATTGATTCATGCATTTTATATGTGCTTTACTTATATTTGTTGCTGTCTATGTTGAGTATTTTCTCATTTAATGTCTATATTTTAATACTTTTGATGTAAAGTTTACATGTGATGAAATGTGCTATACATAATAAATATATCTGCCATTGCCGTTTTAGTTCAGAGTTAGCGGCCTACTAAAGAGCAGATTAAAAAATCTTTGCACACCAACCCCAGATGCCTTTTATTTTTGCAAACCCGTCTTGCCTACACTACTCCATACACAGCACTTTAGAAATGGGGGGAAAAATCATACCCTTAAGTATTAAAATGAGCTGGGAAAATGTGCTGTGTTTCAATTAAGCAAGACCTTGATGCGGCTGCTACCTCACAACCTGTAGTTGAAGGCTTCGTGAACTTCACAGCATATTTATAAGTTGTCTAGGAATGCTTGCTCAGGGTTATTTTCGTGGGATAGCAACATCTGTTTAGACAGAACTTAAATGACCTCTTTTTTGTCTGAGCTGCACGTAGCACAAATGCAATTTCAGGTCTTTTTTTCTTCACACACACAAATTGCACCAAAGTACGTTTCTCCTATATCTCAAAAAAGTACGCTGTCTATGGGGATGACACAAAGAAGAAACGGACAAATTATATGTGAACATTAAACAATATTTTCAAAGGTGTGGGAGGAGAAATGTGCAGCATATTGTATCAAAGTATCTGTACGTGCACCTTTAGATGCACATTTTGTCATATCTTTGTGCATGTATGCATGACTGTGCATGAGAGCAGCGGGAACGCTTCCCAGCATATCACAACAATGAGTTGCAATTATAGTCTATCGGCTATAACCTGCCATGTAGAACATTACACTCCTCATCAAATAAAAGCACACACGCGCAGGAATGCACACACTTATTAGAAACCGACTTGTAAAAGTCAGTAGTTGCATAATTAATCATATCTGGTTGCAGCGTTAACATTATGTTGATGTTAAAGCAGGGCAGCATTAGTCTGCTTGGCCAATACATTACCCAGATAATAACATGATAAATATTAGCAGTGTCAGTGAGCATATTAAATTGCAGTGAGCATGCTGGAGAGCAAATACGCCTGTGCTTCCAGATGCTAGCTGCCTACCAGCTGGATAGCTGCTTAATAACCAAACCAAAGTCAAACAGAGCCTACAAGCAGAAGATGTTGCCATCAGCAGCAGCAGTTCCAATATGGCTAAAAAAAACAAGTTAAAACACCCTGGCCTCGAGATAAAACTGTGTAATTTAAGCTGCTACAGCAGGACCTAAAGGGCTTCAGGGATCTGGCCTTGTAAGTCGATTCTGTGGCAGGTTAAAACCCTCTTTAGTCAGTCATGCATGGAATGAATCTAATCCATCCAGAATCTTCTTTTTGCTTAATATGACTTGCATCTGGCAACAGTTTTGTTGTGTGTCGTTTGGACTTGAAGTGAAAAAGTGCACATTCACTCCAGGACTCAATCCCAGACTCTGCTAAAGTCAGATTTTCTCTGTTGCTGCTGATTTCTAATTATTGCCTCAGATCCATTTTACATCGCATCAATTCACAAACCCATCAGCTCAGATAAGCCATGTTTCAAGATTGTTCAATTTTCTACTGAAACAAACTGAATTAATGATTTTTCTAATGGAGTGTTAAGTAGTGTGAGACAGTGGCTGTCACGAAGAATGCAGTGTTCCTGATCTTGGAGCATCTTTTCCTTTACAGCACCACAGTGGCAGGGTGTTATATTAACATCTGCACATGAATAGCAACTAATGATAATGCATAACTTTAACCTTTATTTAAATATACGACAAGGAAGCGCATACATACTCAAGGACCTGCTCATTTTGAACGATAGCAGGCTTTTCTTTAGCTCAAAGCTTTTTCAGTTTCATCTGATCTTACTTATAATCTCTGAGACAACGAGTTCGACAAGGTTGTTGGAAAAAGCCTGGTGCTTCAGCAGCCACTTACTCAATGAGTTGTCGCACACAGTGATGGTACATTCCACAAACCTCGTTTTTAAGCTGACCTTGTGAAATATCATTCCAGGATTCTCAACTGAGTTTTCACACATTGAATACACCCTCCTGGACTCGTTCTCTGCTGTCAAATATCTGCTAAAACCTGGCATTGGCATCGCTTCTCAGTTGCTGGATTCCTTCGAAGGCCACCTGTCCTGCATGTTCCAGCAGCTCCAGGCCAGTGCCTGTGCAGAAGTCATGCCAGCTACTGTGGCTTCTGTTGTCTCACTCCTGGCCGGCTCACAAGCAGCTCCCATGATGGGGAAAGCTTTGCAGTTTGGCCTCCAGGACCACTGCTACCCAAAACAACATGAGAGGTTCCCTGTCAAATGAGCCCGAGCCTGTGGAGATGCAGCTGCACTTTTTTTTTTTTTTTGGCCCAGTGGAGCTGAAGGATGGGGAACTTTAGCATTGTTTCACTTAAGGTGCAACAAGCAAAAAGAAATATGAGGCAGAAGCAGAAATAAACAAGCTGCCATTACCGCAGTAGTATCTCACTTGAAGTCCTGTGGAGTAAGACTGTTGTATATGTAAATGATTTAACATTTTAGCAGATTTTGTTGAAATTTTGCCTCAAAATACAGCCAGAAGATCTTGGAGAACCTGCAACATGTTGAAATACAGTTATGAAACTTACCAGTGTGATGCTGAAACCAATGTTAAAAGTAGACCTCTAACTCTTACTGAATAAATCACCAAAATCAGACTTACAGGGCTTTGGGGGGGTGAAAGTAAAAGTAAAATCTACAACCCTCTACTCCTTTAAATAATTTAAATTGTATGTCATTTCCATTAAATCCTCATGTTCACTCTAAAACCAAAACCCTCTATATGATGTTTTTCTCTGGTCAGAATATCGGGGTCAGCCCTATGTTCCCATAACCTAATGGTCCCACAGCCCTATGTTCCCACATTTTTAAGATTTCTTCTTTCACTGAAAATTTTGAAAATTAGTCCCTATGTTCCACATGTCTCACATTTCTAAGACCCCATTTACACAAGGGAAAATGCAGATATTTCCATACGGTTTGGCCTCTCATTTACACGAAAACCCCGTTTTTATCTTAAGAAAATGATTTCTAAAAACTGGGAACATAGGGCCTAATTTTGAAAAATATCTTAGGAATGTGGGAACATAGGCACGCTCCCAGAATATCATATGTTTAAGATTTTTTTTTAATGATGATGCTGTGTGTGTGTGTGTGTGTGTGTGTGTGTGTGTGTGTGTGTGTGTGTGTGTGTGTGTGTGTGTGTGTGTGTGTGTGTGTAGGGGGGGGGGGGTGGGGGAGGGAGAGGGAGACAGAGAGTGACAAGACTTCACATGGAAGAAGCTCATTTCGGCTTGACATGACTCAAACTTCAGCGGGCCGTATGGCCAGACCGTAATAGTTATTCATAAGATTTTGATAACTTTTAATCACAGAACCCTGTTGTATATCCTGGCCAAAGTTCATGTCTCTTGGACTTAACCTGTTTGCAGCTAAAGCTTTTTAGCAATGAGCAAAAATCTGAAAAATCCTCACATTGAAATCAAAATTCCCGGACTTCCTGTACGTTTTACGATATGGGTCGCACTGACTTTTTTGTACAGCCTGATGTGCTCTATAAGGCTACCAAATTCATGTACATAGGACAAACCACTGATTTTATATGATTTTTTTCAACCCTAATAATAGCACATCACGTGTGT
>OMNN01098239.1:0-10705 GCA_900302755.1 Chromis chromis
GCAAATTGAGCTGTTTGATTGAAAAGAATCACCAGAACTCAAGCTATTTCTATAGTTTTCATGTGCACAAAAGCTTAGTGTCACTGAAAAATGCACACCGAAAATGTAAAAACACACAAAAGCATATCATATATTAGATGTGGTGGAGAATGCAAAGAGATATTAAAGTCATCGAGTTCATTTTTTAAGCCACAGTTCTGTTTAGTTTAGTTATGCAGAACTCTGGCAGCTGAGAGTAACAAAAACTGCATAGGCTCTGACAAGGAAACAAACAAACAAAGCTGGAACAAATTAAAAACTAAATGGCTCTTACAGTATATTCAGTGCACCAGGGTCATTATAAAGCAGCCATATAGTCTAAATGTGAATGTTAATCACCCGAATCTCTCAACACTAACCTTTTCTTAAGAGCAGCATTGAGGTAATCACACATGTTTGGTTTTCCTAAATCAGTGGATGAAAGCAGTTCATAGAGAGCTGCTCTTACTGAAGGAGCTGTCCTTGGTGCTGAAGCTTGCATAGAACCTGGTGGCAGTGCCGCGTCGCCTTTCAGACAAGTGTATTAATTAACAACACATAGAAGCAGAATGGTAAAGTGTAATTAGAAATGCTCAAGTGAACAGAGGATTTAATTTTTTTTCTATTCATACTGAACTGAACTCCCATTGAGTACAGTCTTTTAAAACGTTTAAATGTTTCTATTGGCATTATAACATTATTAAAAACACATGCAAACTACATCCAGTGTTACATTTTTATATTACTATTTTTCTATGATAAATACAAAACTTTACCATTTTAATTTAGACAACAGTAGCTCCAGTCTGCTGTAGATTGAGTTCTTATTGGGGAGATAAATAATACAAAGACAAATAATACTGAAATAATTGGTTAATTAGTTGCTTAGTTGATCCACAGAAAATGAATGGTCCATCATTTTTCATAAGTAGGGATGACTATTGTCTCCTACCGATACTGCTTATTGATAGGGCACCTATCAAGAGAAATTAAACTCATTAGGGACAAAATTCTTATTGTTTTATAAAATTTCCTCTTTTTCACTCTTGCCTTCTACGTAAAAAGTGAATGCAGGATCTTTTCTTTGGCGGTACTTCTTCTATTGCTGGCAACACCAACACTGAGTTGAAGAAAGGGCGAAAATAAAGCAATATAATGTTTGGCTGCAGCCTGCAAATAACTGAAACATTCCTGCTCTGACCATTTCTGGTTATAAACACACCCATAACTAAAGAATCAGCTGGCTAATGTTAATCTGAAACCCATATCCTTATAACATGCTTATAACTCTATGTGTGGGCTGTAAACTGCAAGCATACCTGGAGCAATGAGACATAAGCAGTACAAAACTTTATATTTGTAATACATATGTGATGAACTTCCTCAGGATGCTTTCACATATTGATCGTGTTTCTGATCACTTTTTGCATGACTGACATTGAACTTAGGCAGCATTGAGTCTAGTGAAGTGTAACCACACATTTGGTTGTTTACTTCTCACCACTGCTGTTCCTGAGAGCTCACTGGGGTGTCGGTGTGTTATTGCAGTGTTTGACACAGAAAACTGTCCTTTGCACACAGACTTGGTGAAAGTGAACTCTCTTCTGGATTTGGAAATAGCAAAAAATGATCACAACATTGGTGAGATAACGTATGCAAGACGATGTTTATGTTGCAATAACAAATAGGAAATCTATTTTCTTAATTTCTCCAATTCCGATAGCGGAACTGATAACATCTGAGCTTATTGATGCTCCCGCCTTGAAAGATTCAGCCCCAGGGCCCATTTAATGCTGGACTTTGGTACCATCCTTGTTCACTGGAGGGATAAAACATAATTTTTCAAAACAAATATTACCTCATTTGGGGTTTTGATGATGCTGGTGGAGAGTACTGTCAAACACATCGGTCCAAAATCTCCCATTGGTGTTCAGTTTGATTGAAATCTGGTGACTGTGAAGGTCAAAGCATATGATTTACATCATTTTCCTACCATTCAGTGAGCCCTTGTGCCCTATTTATACCCTATCGGGTTAGAGATGTGTCATCACATGATAAAGGTAATCATTTGGAACAACTTTGCATTGAATTGCAGCGAAACCTTCCTCTAAGGGGACAAGTGGAGCCAAACAATGCCAGCAAAATGCCTCCTATAGCACAACAGAACTGCCAAAGAGGTCAAGCACTGAAGCCTGCACGGTTCTCTTGGTATATGCTACACATGCATCCACCCAGTGTGGAGCATATGGTGAAGGACGACTGGTCTGACCCATATTTTGCTAAATTGAACTCTCGACTGTCCATTTGTGTTTGTAATAAGTGGGTTATGCACTGCAGCCCTACTATAATACCCCTGCATGTCTGGATATTATTTTTAAAATGCGCAATGAAGTGCATCTGTACAGAAGAAACTGAACTCATCATAATTTATTTTTTCCTTTAATTTGTCACCCATCTGTATTTGGGGTTTAGACTGTCGGTTAGATGAAACAACATGACTAATTGAGTGTTTCATTACTTGAGTCTAAACCAATTAGAGGATCAGATAGAAAACTGTTTGTCATGGCTGTAAAAGATGCTCCCTAATAATTTTTTACAAAATCCCAGTCTAGTTCTTCTTGTGGGAGTTTTTATTTTCAAACATTTGCTACTTGCTAATTTATTCTATGTCACTTCAGGAGCCAACAATGAGACCCTCAGACTGATCATAATTAGTTTTTTTTATGTCACCTCAAATACACAGGGCCATGAGGCAATATTTAAATATTTCAGGGCTAGTTGTCATTAGTAGACTATTAGACTTCACAGGCAAATGGGAGGCGTCTTGTCTGCCGCTGTGGAAAGAAATTGTCTTTGAACATTTAGAAATTGATGTGTATAACAAGACAGAATGGAAACAAGGACTCCACAGTGAACCTGTGTTGAGAAAGATCACAAGGCATGACAGACCAATTGTGTCTATAAAGAAATATTACCCATATCTATTTGTGACCATATATACTTTATTCCTCTGCTATGTAACACAAGTATAAAAGTCCAGCTGCTGCACTGTGCTTATATTGCATATATGTTTAAAAATAGTTTTTCTGAGGTGCCTTATTGATCTGTTTGTACCTAATGTAAGACCAGACTGACTTTGCAGAGGATATTTCATCTTCCATATGTGGTAAAATCAACATATTTCAGTGTTTTAAAATATCTTTTCAGCTGAACTATTTGGATAATTGAAGGTCTGCTGCACAGCTGAGGGCTCTACACTTGTGGTATTGAACAAAATTGAAACCATGAGCTGAGGGACGCTGAGGGGGAACAGCAGAGATGGTTGTCATTGTTGATGGGTTTGTCACCGTCAGCAGCACCATTCTATACTAATGAAAAACATATTTAAATGGACAATAAAGTATTTTCTGGTCTTCAAACTAAGGTATCTTAAAAAGAAGGAAAGCGGGGCGCCACGGTTATGTCGCGTGACCCAAGTGCTAAGACATAGCGGCTGTCCCGGGTTCGATTCCAACCTCGGGCGTTTACCGCATGTCCTTCCCCGCTCTCTCCCGTTTCCGACTCTGTCCACTGACCTATCTAATAAAGGCATAAAAAGCCAAAAAATGTATCTTTAAAAAGAGGGAAAGCTGGTTTTCAATAGCTGAATCCACTTTGGGTTCAGGGGCTAGTTAGATAAAGTCCTCCATAAAGTTTTTAACCCTTAGGCGTCATTTAAAAAAAAGTTACTACACCATTAAGGTCAAAAATGTCCACATCAAAAACAATGTCAATAAAATGTTATATGTTATATATTAATTATTATTTTTCACTTTCAATGACTTATCCCTTTTAATCTACATTAGTTGTGACCATAATTACCAAATATTCATTCATTTTCAGGATGTTAACCCTTTAAATGCCAGTTTGTTTACATGATGCCACAGTTTTTTTATTTATTTAAAAAAATACAGTCTGGGATGTGTCAGTGATTAACAACAACTTTGATTCTGATGCATAATTAAAAATATCAGTTTTAATGGCTTTTAGTGGGGACATTTCTGTCCTTAAGGTCCTGAGTGTAACCTTTTGGCATACACAGTGTAATATTAATGTGTTATGGGGGCTGAGGTTAAAATTTCAAAATCCCCCCCAAATACACACCTTTACCAAATTTTGCACCAATTCCATTAACACAGCCATTATCATTTATTTATTATTTATTATCTAAAAATCAAAAATGAAATGGACAAAAATGTCCTCATGGGCGCATGAGGGGTAAAATACTGTATGTTGATCTGATGATTGTTATTACAAACACAAAGTACTGTAGCATCTCTAGCAGTAAGACATGACAGACATTGGTTTCTTTTAATTTATAAGGCACTGAACAGCAAGATGGAACCAAACATTAGTTCTCTGTTAAACTGGTCCCAAAGTTATTACTCAGCTTATTCAAGTAATTGGCTAATGCTTAAAATCCTGTGTGCACTGGGGAAACTGCTTTTAGTTATTGTAATGCACACACCTGCAGCATTTTACATCTGCCATTAAGGGTTAATTGTACCTGTGGGTAAATTTAAGAGCATGATTAAAGACAACTCCGCTGTTTTGAACTATGTTCTGTTGTTTACTCATTAATTATTGCCCTGTTTATCCTGTTTTGATTGTACTCTCGGCATCATTGAACATGTGGACATGCCCTCAATAATTCCTTGAGTTGTAAATAAAGGTTAAATGAATGAACTGTACATTATATTTACTGTAACTAGAGCCTGTCTGATATGTTGGTTGGTTGACCTTTCATATATCAATAATGGCTACTGTAGTATGTTGTCCCATAGGAAAACTGTATATGGAGCCAAAAACTTCTGTTACCAATATATCTGCCAATATTCTTTATATACTGTATGTATGCATACTCAGAGTAAGTTTGTGTTACATTGAAAAAGGAAAATTATAAGGACATTGTTTAATAACTTTCCAGTTATATATTCTACAAACTAGATAGCAGCTTACTGGGACGACACCACTTAACTCCGCACCACCATTTGCTCTGCTGCATGTGCTGCAGGCAGTGATATTAACATGGAGTCGAAGCCGCTCTATTGACCTTTCACATTTCGACAACAGCTAGTATGTTGACCAATATGAAAACTGTATATGGAGCCAAAAACTTCCATTACCGATAAATCCGCCAATATTCTTTATATATATATGTAAGTTTGCATTACATTGAAAAAGGAAAATGATGGGGTCATTGTTTAATAACTTTCCAGTTACATATATCTATTGGCCTTTCACATATAGACAGTTAGTATGTTGTCCAATATGAAAACTGTATAATGGTGTCATTGCATAATTTGTCCAGCAGAGCGGCTTCAACTCCATTGTTTACATCACTTTCAGCACTGCCTGCAGCACATGCAGCAAACGGTGGTGCGGAGTAAAGTGGTGTCTTCCCAATAAGGGAAGGCTATCTATCTTGTTAAATATATAACTGGAAAGTTATTAAACAATGACCCCATCATCTTCCCTTCTTAGTCCCACTCTAACTTACTCTACGTATACATACATACATAAACAATATCAGCGAATACATCAGTATTAGAAGTTTTTGCCTCCAAAAATCCAGTATTGTCAGGGTCTAACTGTAAAACATTACTGCAGCACTATACAGTATTGGCTCATCCAGTGTTATGGTGATAAAGTGTCTCCATTCAGGATCTATTTGTCCACTGATCCTGTTGATTCCTACTTGGGGACCGTCCACATGAAAGTTTTTGTCCCTAGTTTCCAGTATTGTAACTGTTGACAATGGCTTTACTGTCTGCTTGGCTGAGTGCTATGATTAGTAGACTCATTATATTGTCATGCTCTGATGCTCTTTTGCTCCCCATCTGCTAGTGCACAGAAAAGACGCACAACTTCACAGGCCTTATTGGCACCGTTAAACTTGTCCAAGATGTAAACAGGCAAAAGGGATTCACAATTAAACATTTCTGGGGTTTTCATCAGTAAAGAAAATCTCCCCCTAAACATAAAAGCCTTCCACTGTGTGCATCTTGAGAAATGTTCACAGGCATCATCCTGCCATCACAGCATATAAACAACCCGAGAGAAGAACAAATGAAAGAACTACGGAATTATAGGCAGCCTGTCCTTATAAGGGCTGTTATGTTTGGTAATTGCTGACTGTAACGAGGCCTGCACTCGTTCACCCCGTGGATCATTTACCGTCTCTTCAAAACTCTTACAGTGGCTGTTGTTCGCACCCACCTCCACTCCCACTCCCGTCTTTTTTCCCCTCTCACTCTCTCTTTTGTCTCCGGCTGTGTGGAGCTCCTCACATCGTGTTTTTTTTTAGGATGCTTCTCTGGCGAGCGCAAATCCAATTTCTGGTTACTAATTTGCTTTTTTTTTTTTTTTGTGCCTCCTTTCACTAAACACCTCTCACCATTTTTTGCTTGGACAGTTGATGGAAATTGCACAGGCAAGAGGGCACAGCTGCAAATGTTTAACATCGCTCGCAGGTCCAATTGTTATGCTTAGAGTTTGTATTAGTAGTAGTTGCGAAAAGGAAGAAGAGGCTTGAGTATGTGCAATATGTGCATGCGGTTGCATGGTTTAATTTGCATAGCTTTACATTTCGCCTGTGGGGGAAAGAAACACATCCATCCTTTATTAATGGATGTTTTCAATGAAGTGCACATTTCATTGTTAATGTGAAATCCTTATTTTATTAGTGCAGTGAACACTTAAATTTCATAAATTGCAATAATAATGCCTTTAAATGTGACTTTACATTGACTTTTGAGTGAACTTGTGGCAATAAAATGACAAAAAATAGCACAAATATTTATTAATTAAGCAGCAGTGAATGCAGGACTTGTGTTCTGTTGGTGGCTGAACTGTTCTTCGTGGTGCCGCGATAACGAAAGCACAGGAGGAGAAATCCAATTGTTGAGAATCATGTCGGCTGAGCTGGGGGCCACAGCTTTTTGCTCATGATTTATTACCGAAGCGCTGCCACATTTGCCAATAGGAAAACACTTTCAGTAGAGTCATGGTGATATACAGAGATGGATGAGAACAAAAATTGAATAACATTTCTCCTGTGCTTACCTCACTCTCTCTGCAGCCTCCTCATATTTGTGACCAGGAAGAAGAAAAACCAGCCTCATCTGATTGAGAGTGAATGCATGTGTGGGGGTTTTATTTTGCAGATAATTTATTTTCATTGCGTTTTTTTTTTTAAATTCTCCGCTCTGTTGGAAGGCGTCCTGGTGTGTTGCTGGCTATAATACTGTCAGACTGTAGGCGATTAGTTGCAGCCAACTCTGTGGTCGAGATACTTGAGTATCACTTCCTTTGCCACTTAGAAAGGAAATGCAGTTCCTCTGTTGTCCAGAGTGACTCTTCTTATTCCTCGTGTTTCATCGCCACCCCAAAAGTCTGCTCGTTACATCTGTCAGGCTCTGTATCGTACATCCCCTCGTGTGGCTGCGTGTGTGATGTTGGGTTATTTGTTCAGCTGGATCTGTCCTCGCTGCAGATAACAATCTACACAAACCACCAGAACTCGCCAGACAAAAGGTTGTAAACAAGCCTCTACAGCAGGGCTATTTCTTGTCATCTTAACTTATTCAATCATAAATGTTATAAAATCATCTGACCAAACGATAATGGGTTCTCTCACTATCACTGTTAAGATCAATAAAGCCATATACAGTATATATTTTTCTTTTTAATTCAGGGGTGTATCATTTGTGTAAGTGTCTGTTTTGAAGGAAAAAGCATGTTTTTGTCCAGCAGGATAGTTGGTGTAAAACACTGCTTGTTATTTCTATGAAAGGGAGCCACATTTTGCATTTCACATATATAAATAACCGTCAGTATTATCATATGAATGTGTGAGTTCCACAGTATTGTGAGGTTTCATACCTTGCTGGTTTTTCCAGTCAAAAACAAGCTATTCCAACACCCATTTAATCATCCGAGTTATTTTTAGAACTATATTATTGTGCTATTTTTGCTTCCAGCCTGTCAGATTTGAGGTTTTGCTTTTTCTCTGTCATTATGAACAGAAGAGTTTTGGCTTTTTTTTGTTGAACAAACCAAGTGATGAGAATTCAGCTTTTCGACACTAAGAACTTTGTGTTGGACATTTTCATTCTTTCCACATTTTATAGGTTAAATTAATTAGTTAACTTAAAATATGTATTCAGTAGATAAATCAAGCATAAAAATTACAGACTTACACATTTTAAATGTGGATGATGTGTATTTTGTGTTTGGTAGAAACAGACAAAAAACACAGATCAACAAAAGCTTAAACTTAAACTCAAAAGACCTCAGAGTAAGATGTGAATTAATTACACTCAGAGTTTTCTTGTAGGTTATCACTCGGACATTTTAGAATTTATCCAATTGTTAAAATTATTTTCTTATATACTGTATCTATAGATTGACCTCTAAAAATAGGACTGCAACTAGCAATTACTTTTGTTGTTAAATAATTGTTGATTATTTTTTTCAAAAAGAAAAGAAAAAAATAAATGTCAGAAAGAATATTTGCAAGAATTTTCATTTTCTTTCTTAAAAATAGCTAATAGATTAGCAAAATAACATATAAAATATTAATTTTATCGTTGACAATTAATCAAATAATTGTTGCAACTGTACTTTTAAAGAGAAAAAACAAAGTTGTTGCTTCTCCTTTAACCAACATTTTAGGTAAAGAAAATGAATGTGTGCCGCTTTAATCACCTGTTCTCCGAGTTTCATTACAGGACAATAATACTGTATTTACCAACAGCTGAGCTTTGAGTTGTTTATTGTGGTGATGTTTAGTGTGTTGATTCCAGTTATTAAATCCTGTGTATGGATCGTCTGAGCTACTTTATGTTTGGCCTGCTGACTCCTCATTCAGCAAAGTGGCAGCACTCCTATGGAAATGTGGCATTTGCTTTGTTTCCTGCCATCTAATGAGCCAGTTAACATTCAGTTGTTCACCCTAATTGACTCCTGCACTAACCGGATGGAGGCACAGGACTCCAAATAATTACTCTCTATATGAGCCAATGTCTAATGAATTTAAGTGGCATATTTACCAGTTGACTGACTCTGGGTGAAGTGATGGACTGAAAAGATGTCGGCTTCTAACTTAGTAAAAGTCATATAATATGTTTCGGATTATATTTAGCCTCTTGAGGTTTTGCAGGTGTTGACAGTTGATAGAGTTGTACAGTAGCACTAATATTCAGCCTTTCCTTGACACCGCAATGAAAATATAATTCTTCAGTCGCCCTCAGCATGAATGAGGAGGGATACTTTGTGTCATTGTGCTATTTCATTGTAGAAATCTTTTCAAGACTGAGTTTGTCAGGTAGGAAAAGTACAGAAAGAAATCATGATACAAGTGTGAAGTGGCTTGACAGGGATAAGATTTTCTTTTTTCTACTTTTCAGCTGAATTACTTCTATAGGTTTGGCTTCTCTCTGCATTTATTGCCATTTCCGAACATGCGTCAATACAGTTTGACAGTTGCCATAAAAACACAAAGCAGAGCACAAAAAAATCGACCAACACTCATCTTTGACATCAGCTTTGAAGCTACTTCACCGAGCCGGAGGAGAAAAAAAATCGAGTAGAGGAAGCAGCAAACTGTTTTTCATAAACAAAAGAGAAGGGTCCTCTTTGAAACATTATTGATCATTTTGTTTGCTTTTATTTCCAGGGCTTCTAGTTTGACTTACCAAAATATCCCAGATAAACATAAGAAAAAAGACAAACGTACGTGTGTTTGATTTTCTCTTTTTATTGTCTTTTATTCATCATTTAATGTAGTTGGCCTTTGTGTAAGAGAGCATCACGCAAGTAGAATCAAAAGGTTTTGAAACAGCATCAAAATCCGTCAATTATAATGACAGTTTTTACAGGAAAAAACTTCCTGAAAGATTTATAGAAGCACATAGCGACTGCAGCTATTATTATTCAGTGGCACAGCCTCTGAGGAAATACCATCCAGAAGAATAGAGACTTTGGGATTGTTTTCCATGGTTGACTTTATCGAACCAGTTATTTCAGAAAGAAATTGGATTCCACAAACCTGAACTGATTGTTAAACCCAATGAAAACGTCCATGTCCGTTCACATTGATAAGGGAAATTCACAAATGATGCGCTCAGCAAATAGAAGAGAACAGGAAGGCCCAGAGCGTATCTGGCTGCTGCTAATTACTGTATAACTTCTGATTCAGTTTGTCTTTGGAGACATGAGATTGCTCTGTTCCTGGAAAAGAAAAGAAAAAAACTGTGTATAGAAGAATCTTATGGATGTTCAGCTGCTGAATGCTGTATCATATCATACGAAGGAGTCACTGTGTTTCTGTTCCAGTGTATCTCTGTGGAAATCCATTCCCATTTGACCTCTAAGCCTGAGATAATAAAAAACAAAGACTGAGGAGGCCAAGATTTGTCCTGCAAGGGTCCAAGTGATGCCCGTTAATTAGTCAGTAATTAATAAATTGCATTGTAAAGAAAATCTAATTTTGGGGGGAATTTTTCCTTTTTTCTTTTAACATTTTTGTTTTGGAAATATGCAAAAATATCAGTATAATTTAAAAAATACATACAGTGAATCTAAAACCTGTAATATTTCTTATGTTGAAAGAAAAAATATATATTTTGACATTAAAATAATGTGA
>OMNN01098239.1:21585-37992 GCA_900302755.1 Chromis chromis
ATATGGAACCTTTAAAAGTAAAACTAGCAAATCACACTGTAATACACTCAAATCAGGGAGGCAAGCACATGCAATGGTGAGAGCTACCCAGAAAATATATTTTAAAAATGTCTTTTAAAATAGCACCCTGTGATTTTATATTATTTTTATTCATTTTAATCTTTTTTATTTCATTTCATTTTATCATTATATTTTTTGTCTCTGACTGATCATTATCTTATTTTTAATCTATTTTATCTATTTCATTTTATCAACATATTTTGGTCTATTGTGTGGTTTTAGAGTTTGGTGAAATTGTGTACCACTGTGGTCCACTGCTAACTGCAAGACAAATCAAGATTGCCTTGAACTTTGAAAATATGGCAACGCAATACAACCATATAACCGAGGCCTGTGCTAGTCTACACTTAAATAAATACTTAACTCAATTCAGCATATTCAGATCCATAATAGACAAGCAAATGTTAAGTAGTGGATTCAGTTTAAGTTTATTAATATTATTAAAAAATGGAACTAACAACTGAATTGTTGGGGAGCAGATATCTACATATACTGGCAGCTCAATAATGCCCATAATGTTCAAAACTATCATCTTGTTTAAGCAAACTTCAGGCTGCCTAAGTGATTTCTAAATCAAATACTGGCACTCGTTACTCTGTGAAAATATAAATATTATTACTGTTTGCCCTGAAGAAGCTTCTCCCAGATTGCACAAAACCATTGTTGTCAGCTACTCTTCCAAACAAACACCCCTGCATTGGATATAATCACTCTGAGGTATAAGTAGTTTAGGCCTAAATGTTCCCTGATCTTTTCAGCTGCACTGGTGGGTTCTCCTTTCTCAGGAGGACTGCAGCACTTTCTGCACATGTATTTCTGTCTGACAGTGTGCAAACAGGGCATGCACACCCCTGCTGCCATTATTAATTCATTTTGTGCACAGACTGCATCTAGCTCTTCCTTTCTTTTCAACTCTTTTTGAAAAAGTAAAACTGGGAACATGTGCTTCACTGACTACCTTAATTGTAGCATCTAGCTTGAGCTACAACCACCTCCAACTACACCTGCTACCTGCATCCAGCTGCTAAACAGGAAGTGCATCCAAACCAAAGCATAGTTGATACAGTTAGCATGATTATGTTAGTTTATCCAACGTTATAAAACTGCGCTGTCATCCTACATGTCCACACTTCTTGTACTGTAAAATGTGCGGCACTTATTCAAGCAGCAATGTTTTGCTAACAGACTAGCCGAGAGTTAGCATAGATTAGCTATCCAAAGATGCTGTTGTGAGTGAATTAACGTTACTGATGGAGTTTAGCATTAGTCGGTACAATGATATGTCATGTTAATTTGCATAAAGTTACCGTTAAATTTTCTGCAAACTTGCCATACAGCCAGTTTAAGGGGAATTTGTTTTACAAGTGGAGAAGCTGCTGTAGCACGGAGTAGATTAGCATTAGCTTAGAGAGCATAAACGTTAAAACCATATAAAAAAGTTAGCAAACAGAAAAAAGAGAATGTCAGGTTTACCTCATTGATCTCTCTCCAAATGAAGGACACAACAGGTGTTGTGGTGATGTGACAGACAACAGGTCCTGACAGGTGAGTAGAGTATTATATTACTGACTCGCTGACTTTTATTTGCAGGAGAAAGCACTTCTATGATAAAACTGTCATGAAAAAAAGTCCTCGGATCTGATGATTTACAAGTCACCCACACTGACGTGAAAAAAGCAACATTCGCTGAAAAGCAAGTAGTTTCAATCCCCAAGTCCAGCACTAAAAATGCTAATTAAGGAGCAAAGTATGTGTTGAAATGTGCTAAAAATAAATAAATACCAACAGTAGGGTAAAATCAATTTTGATGACCTGCTGTTTTAAGATGTTATTTACACAGTGCAATTTTATTTGTATTATTTTTGTAATTACTTTTATTTATTGTAACATTCTGCTAACCCAAAGAGCTGCTAAACTGCCTTTAGTTGTGGTTTACCAGTGACAATAAAGATCTACTCTATTATATTTTATTCTATGTAGCCCTGACTTTAACTACAATATAGATATTAGAAATTATTTTAGATTTTTCTTTGATTTAGTTTTTTGTGAGTTGATTTTTCCCAATTAATTTAAAACTGAGGTGCCTGGAGGACAAAAAGCTCTAACTTTATGTTATTATTATTGATATTTAAATTCATTGAATAAAATTAAATTGAAATTATGTTTAGCCTACATTAGCAAAGAACGTAAGTTAGTTAGCTATAGGCACAGCAACCTAATGTTGCATAAAATTATTAGCTTAAGCTAAAGTCAGCTAGTTAGCTAGTGCTACAGCAAGCTAAAATAGTATAATGTTATTAGCTTAATCTAAACTCAGCTAATTAGCTCATGCTACAACGAGCTAATGTAGCATAACATTATTAGCTTTTTCTAAAGTCAGCTAATTAGCCCTCTAGACAGATAATAAAATATTTCTTACTGCTGGTTAGCCATTGTGTTACTGTGTTAAATTATGTCCTACTCTTAAGTTTTCACATATTACAAAAAAGTTGTTTTTTGGGTTTTTTTCCGTCTGACTTTACCCTGGTTAACCATAGTCAATAAAGACTATGTGAAATATTAATTTTAAAAATAAGTAGGCCTAATATTAGCTGGAGTAAAAATTTCCCTCAAAAAGACTAAAATTTATACACAAGTTATTACACTAAGTCATTTGAGTATTTTATTACCTTCTGCCTAAACAGAGGGATGCCATATTGTTGCATTTGAAGCTAGCACTCGCTAATGTTAGCATCACTGCCAGTGGCAATATTTCTTATATTATATTGGCTGCTGACAGCGTGGAAGTGCTCCCATCCACAAATATTATACATGGTAATAAAATAAGATATTGTAATATTTTAATTTAATGTGCAATATTTCATTATCATGTGTAATATTACTTTTCTACCTCAGAATTATTGCTAGTATTTCTTTTCTCTGCTTGACTAGCTGACGTGTTTTTTTCTTCTTCTTTTTTTTTTTTTTTTTTTACCAATGTACATATTATACTTCTATCTCTATTAGGCACTGCATTCATTCTTATGTTGTGTAGTTTTGTTTCTGAGAAATATCTGGCACAATAATTTCCTTTAGGATTTGGAAAGTTTTATCTTATCCTCATTTTTTCACAGATGAATATGCCAAAATATTAAACACATTTTAATGACCACCAAGTGGTGCGATCCCAGCACCGTACCAGTCCAGCTTCTGGATAGAAGCATAAAAAACCAATAGCAGGCATTTTCTTATTGCTAACAGCCTTGTTTGTTGAATGAATATTGAAAATTCAAACCCACCAGAGTGCACATGAACTTCTCAGCAGCTTTTTTAGAGTCAAGGTCAGGTGCCCCATGGACTGAAAGTAAATTCCTGTTGTCTTGCCCTCGCTGCTAACTGGTTTAGGTCATCTGCCTTTCTGGTAAATTAAAACATTTTCTTAAGGTTTTCTGTTCACATTGTCTTCTACTACTGATATTTTAAGCAATCCATTTACTTTTTAAGCAAGAAAAGCAGCCAAATATGTATTCTACAACTGTATGCTCTTTAGTATTCCATAAGTATAAACCCAGTGAGGTCTGGACAGCTCACTGAAACCTGTCATCATATGGAATGTCTCTGAGAAGAGTTTCACTCTGTCTCTTTCTTCCATTACAACAAGAGCTGTGCAGCATGCAGACTTCACTGGCCTGGATTTTTGAGTTAACTAGATACAGATGTGCTCAGTGCAGGAAAATCTCAAAGTCCAGCTATGCTTCCACCCCCTTCTCTGATTGGCTGGTGGAAATGGCAGAAGTTAGGGGAGGAAGAATTCTCCAACCAGCTGTAATTTAGGTGTTATGAGCCTCCTTTCTTGCCATCTTTCTTCTTTTTCTTCACACACACTGGTAAGATGGCCTCGGTGCATGACAGAGCTGTACTCCAGGCTATATTCAACCCCAACACCCCCTTCGGAGACATTCCTGGCCTTAACCAAGAGGAGGAATTAATTGATGATGGTGAGCGTGAGCTTCTGACTTGATGTGTCTCTGCATATCATGTCACAGCATATTGAATTTATTTGAACACATTCCATTCCTGGGCTAAAAAAACATGACATTGTAATCCACACTGAGTTCTGGGTGACATTTCTGTGTTTTCCTTGCCACGGTACCTGTCAATTGAGTTTGAGTGCTTTTTCAACCTGTTTATCTCCTCCTGCCAGACAGTGGCTTTGACACAGAGTTGCTGAAGCAAGTGAAAGAGTTGGAGGTGCGGGGTGTCTCAGCAGCAGAGGCTGGGGATTTGCAAGCTGCACTTCAACTGTTCAGCCAGGCAATCCAGATCCTGCCTCAGCGAGCTTCAGCCTATAACAACCGGGCACAGGCCCTGCGGCTGCAGGGGGACACAGCAGGTACGTGCAACAGATTCAACAATAGCCCTTTTTCCAGAGACACCACAGAGTGCCAGCATATCAGCCTGCCAAGTCTTAGGCCAGCATGACACAGTATCAGAGCTTTGTCTATCTGATGCACTGTGTCAACAGTGTTACTGCTGTAAGTTCTGGGTTAGCCTTGTGTTTGGTTCATTTACCTGCTGTCTGTCACAATAATGGCTGGTTTGTAGACAATGAAGTACAGCGTTTATTTATTTTTTTGCTAAAGTCGTATTCATACAGTCTATAGTTGTATATGCTTAAAAATTCTTTGTATGCTTCTTTGCATTCGCCTCCAAGAAATCAGCATGAGGTAGTGGTCTTTCCAAATTTTATAGATTCAATTTATAATTTTAAGCACAAGGTGTAAATTCCCACACATTATAGCTAATGCTTACGTTTCCTTGCAAATTGTATTTCTCAGGTTATGCAACCTCTTTAGAGGATGAGAATATCCCGTGGTGCTTTTACAGTCACTCCACGGAGCTCAGTTCATCAGTCACACCAGTCACAGGTCTCAATCACGCTTACATTGTCTGTTTCTAAAAGTGGAGTTTCCATTAGTAGGTGGTGCTTTCAAATACATCTGAAACCTGGTGTCGCCTGCCGTTCATTATGACTAACAAGATCTTCTGTAAATTCAAAACACCTACATCTCTATTGAAAATGTGCATAAAAGGTTTTTAAAAAAGGAACTGTGGATAAGCTGAATCACTGTATTGCAGAATAGCAAAATCCTTCTTAGCACTTCGAACTACTGTATGTAAAAATGTAGATGTTTATTACTAAATGTGCTTTTATGATTATTAAACCTGGCTGCACTGGAGATTACTGATAATTTGTGTGTTAATATAAAACGTTACTATATATGGTAGCAAAGTAATTCAAAGCAAAAAAGGAATATTGCGGCAGACTGACTTTTAGCCCAAACTGAGGAGCATGTAAAACATCATGAACTAAAAATCTACTTTCTAAACATGTTTGTGCCTCATGGTGGTCTTCTCTTCTCTTCTCTCAGGAGCCCTGGACGATCTCGACCAAGCAGTTGCTCTGAGCGGCAGCACTGGACGAACTGCCTGCCAGGCGCTGGTGCAAAGAGGCCTTCTACGTAGATTAACATGCCAGAATGATGAAGCCAGGGCGGATTTCGAGAAAGCAGCTGCACTTGGAAGCGAATTCGCTCGACAACAGGCCATCGTCCTTAATCCGTATGCCGCCCTGTGCAACAAAATGCTGTCAGAGGTGATCAACAAACTACGCAACCCTGAAATGTCTGAGATGCAGTAGTTTATGTAGACAATTTGATATATATGCACCTTTTTCTGTTATGAAGCCAATAAAATTACCTTTTTACCTTTTAATGTCTTTTTACTTCCATTGATTGTGCTGCAAAAAAAAACATGAATCCAACTGCAAGTCACATTTATTATAAATCAGTGAGGCACAGATCACAGTCTTCTAATTTTCTCTAACAAGTTATCAGTGTTCTCATCTCAAAGCAGCCACTGCTGAGTTTAATCAAATACGACATACAGGACATGTGATTCCATGTTCAGCATTCAAATATTAAATTAATATTATGGTGTGTGATGTGCCGTCACTCCAGACAGATGAGGTACTTCAGCTTTTTCCCAGTAGATGTCAGTCTTGTCATGTTGAAACGGCAGCAGCAGCCTTTATTTCTTTCAAATAATGCATTTTTTTTACCATGAGAATGAAATGAGATGGAACAAACAACACCAGTCAGCTCAGTATGCCAAACACAGTTCATCTGATATCACAGCTGACGAGGACATTTCTCAAACAACACATCAGTAAAAAGTGGAAATTCAGTGAGATTATTTCATTTTCTGCATAAGTAGATGCGTCTTGAAGGATTCTGCCTGCACAAGAGAAAAGTGATTTGAGGACAAGAAAGAATAAATCACATCAAAATTGCAATTTATGCCAAAGTAAATGTTTTCACATATATAGTATCTATCTGCAGGGCTTCAACACACAGCAGCTCTGAATATCCGTCTGTGTTTTTTTTTTTTTTCATACAGCAGCTTTACATGCGTAGGCTTTATCCACTTTTCAGTTTTGTGGTTGCATACATTTCACGTCTCGGCGATTCCAAACATGGCGTTTCTCGTGCCATGGTCCACCCACTGTGCTCCGGGACATGAGCATTATCTTTTGTGGTTTAGTTCACCATGTTTGTCTCTGACCTCTCCCAGGCAGGCTAAAGCCACCGGCTCCCTGCGCTCATGTCTCTGGTAGAAGGAGCAGCTTTTCAGGTGATCTGACATGGAAGGAGCATCGCTGAAGCTCCATCTTTCCACGGAGGAAAACAGAGGGCTGAATTTCCAAACCTGTAAAACACAGGCAAAGCTGAAGGCTGCTGTCAAGGTGTCTGTCAACTGTTCTGCAGTTGTAGTATACAGTCATGGGGATAAATATATTTTTGATATCCGTGGAATCTAGATCACAGGGCCATGATGTTATTTCTGTTTCCCTCCATAACAAATTCACACAAATTATGCCGCTCATTGGGGAGCAAATACCCAGCTGTTGCCCACACAGTCTTATCAACTTCCGTGTTTCCATGAATGATCACATATCTGACTGGTTATGGTCGCACTATGTCTGCTGGCAGCAAAGCCTCAGGCCATTCCACATCCCTGATATCATCGACTCACTCTTTGTCCCGTGATCACTGCATTACAGAGATAGTCAGTATAAAAATATACACACATGCATTTATATTGTGTGTATCCTTTAATAGCAGCAGAAGAGATCTTCTCAACACATGTATTTGTTTGTTTGTCAGAAACTGGAACAGAATTTAAAAGTCATGAGAGGAAACAGAGCAAAATAGCAAAAGAAAACCGGATTTGTAATCTACTACTCTTTCATTTTCACAGTTCACAACACTGGAACTGTAAACCAACAAGAAAAATCATCTTTCAGTGTCATAACAATGAATTCAACCTGGCTAAACATACTGTCCTTTTTCCACTAGCTATGTTAATTTAATCAAATTTGGTATTTGCGTTTGCCCTAAGAAGATTTCAATTACTTTTTTATGCCTCCCTGGTTGCCAAATTCATCTATTTGTGACCATTGACGTAAAGTGCCATAACTCTTCAACACAATGCGCACCTGCAGCTAAAACTGATGATGATGGATGCTGTGCACTCATCCACAGTAAGTCAAGGAGTCCTGCACATTTGGAGGCATCTCATGAAGAGATGGTGCGACAGCAAAATGATGAATTTAAATGGCCACAGCTCAGCAGTCATGAGTCTGAGTCACATACAGTCTTATGCACAGTTCTCATAATTCCTGACAGGATTTTGGTAAGCTGTAAAACTGAGGCAGCTGCGGGCGTCGGCATGGTTTAGACTCCTGGACCACAAGGCGTCCTCGTGGCCTAGTGGTGTAAGCCACAAGGTCTAAAGTCTGGCTTAGTGCTCTAATGACAACCAAGCATCCCTGGCTTGATTCCAGGTGCCGCATGTGACCCTCCTCACTCCCATTTTTCCTAAATCTCTCCAGTCTCAGCTTACAAATAAAAACAAAAATTAAAAATCACAGCATCATCATCATGTACTATAATATAGTGCTGCTTGATTAGTTTTTGTTGTTGTTGTTTTGTTTTGTTTTCACACTGTGGAACAAAATTAGCATGTTGCAAAACTAAATGATATTCTACCTTTGCCATCTAAGTAGCAGCCGACTGGACAACAAAGTCTGGAAATAAAACTACATTTTACCTTCACATCACCATGATGCCTGATTTTTTAAAAGGACAGGAAAATAGTCATAAATCCAATAACTGTTGCCAACACAGCTGTGATTTGCTTTGTAATATTATTAGAGAGGCCTGTTGAGAGTCTAGAGAGTGTTTACAATGCAGCAGCTGTCATGCTGCAGGAATGACTGAAATGTTCCAGTGACAGTTAAGTGAATGGTGGCAGGTACTAAAGGGAGACTGATATAGAAGTTTGGCCTTGTGTTTACTTTGCCTTCACTGTGTATGAGATGAAATAATGCCTCGTAATAAGTAAAATAAATAAATATAATAATGCAATAGAGTATTCCTCTGTTATTGGGTGCATATAAATTAATGACAGATGAGTCACACAGGTAGTTTAAAAATGCGTATTTCATTTTATAAAAGAAAAAAAAAAACAACCAGAAAAGGTGGATACTTGCTTTCTTTCTGCATCTCCAGGAACTTGTCCCGGTGGAATATGTCTTTTTCTCCCACTTGAGGGAGACCATCCCCCTCTCCGGCAACAACGTGGCACACACCTCTCTCATCAGATGGGAGACCTGGGACAGCTGAGACAGTGTAAAACTATCAAGGTAACCAGCAATATGCTGCAGGATCTCCAGGGGCAGCCTGCTGAGGGGATCCATATTATATCTACCATTTCTCTGAGGGCTTAAGGTTTTCCCGCCTTCACAGAGAAATGAAGGGACTTGTGGCTGGAGTACAAAGGTGCTGACATCTTGGCAGAATTTTATTGTAGCTCGATGACCTGCAGGGTGAAACCTCATCTGGGTGAAAGTACAGCCGAGGTATGCTAAGGGGCAGCGCTGCTGGAACCAGCCGTTTAGAGAGGCCTGTATGTCGGAGTGCACATTCCTGAAATGATGGCAGTATTCGTCGCGGCGAAAGAAGTGGCCACACATGTAGGTGAAGGCTGAACTGGTTTTGTTGTGCCTCCTGGTGACAGATTCAGACTCAACGTGCACATAAAGACCGGGAGGTTTACCTGCAATGACCTCTGCCAGGGATGCATTTGTTTTGAACGGTGCAGATGAAAAGCTGTATGTTTGTGTCCCTACATCTACATAAAGACCATCTGTCGATGTGCTCTCTGAGATTAAATGTCCCTTCAGTTCCTTTTCCAGGGAGCACAGAAGCGTTGCGCTAATCTCCTCACACTTTGGAAGATCCTCAACTGACACTCCCAAATCTGCAGTGTCAACACCCTGGTGTGCGGTCTTGGCCCTGTGTGCAGGGTCTTTAAGGTCAATGCGCTTTGCTCGGTAGCTGGTCGGAACATTAAATGAGCGGATAGTCTTCACCTCGATGGGCTCCAGATTCCCGTAAACAAAATCCCTTTCTCTCGGTGTGCAAGCAGGAAGTTGGCCAAAGTTAATCAACATGGCCCCATTGTGCACCAGATACATATTATACTCGGTAATGCTGACTTCTTTGCCTAACCTTCCAAGGACCCCGTCTTGCCATGGAGCAAGGCCAGTTGCACCATCCATGCTTCTGGCAGCAGCAGCACTTTTTTCACCCTGGCGTGAGTCTCTTGTCTCTCCCTGACTGTTTGATGATTCTTGCTCTTTTTCTTTTTCCCCCTTACTCAGGTTTTTGACAGTTTCCTTGCATCCCTTCTTCTCTTTGTTGAACATTTTCTCCCAGGAGTTGTAATTTTCAATACTCGTCACATCCCTGCACTTCGCCAAAGCGTCTCTCTCCTCTTGACTCAGTTCTTTTTCTTCAGTCTTCGCACAGTCATTTTCTGTAAGTTCACCCCAATCTAAAGAACAGGATGCCTCTTCTGCAGGCCTGTTGACCCCAGCAGAGACACTCTGAAGGCCAGGATCCTCCTCCACCATCAGCTCAGGGAAGATGTTCTTCATTTTGATGGATTGAAACAGCAGCTCTTGGTCCCTGAGAGCCAAAGCAACATCAAGGTTGAGCTCGGTGCTTGTCAGGGGATTTTCAGAAACATTTCTGTAAAAGGTCAGATCAGTTTCTGCAACAGGCCATCGGTTCCACTCCTGAGAGCAGCAGACCACGCTGGCCGGACAGACCTCTAAGTGTTTGGCCAACCTGTGGCGCAGCATGGTGAGGGGACAGCCGTTGTCGATGTTAAGGCAAGGGACCGTCTCATTGGGACAGAGAAGCTGGTGCTCTTCTTGTTTGCACATATGGAGGGTGGCACCACAGTTTTTACGACACTTGATAACCATGCACGATACAGACATCTGCACCGGGACCTGACAGTGGACGTTGTAACACTTGTCACAGTGGTCATGATGACCCACTGGCCTCGTTTTTGTCTTCACCTTCAGCAAGACACGACACAACAGAGAAAGCAGTAATAGTAGGGAACATTTTCAGCCAAGTTATTCAATCTTATCACTAGTAATGTGTTAATCAAATTGCATCTTACAGTGGAAGCAAATGAACTTACCATTGTGGCTTATGAACACAGGAATGAGATCATCTGTGAACAATCCAAGCCAGAAATCCTGTTAGAGTCCAATTTTCTCATTATACCACACATAAAAGCTACTTCCAAGAAAGACACTGTTAATGTACACACACATTTTAAATGCACAAATAATGAGTGGAATTACATTTTCAGGTTAACAAATGACTTTCTGAAAGCACAAAATAAGCACAAGCTTTAATAAAAAGAAAAAAGAAAAAAACACTATAAGAGTAAAATTTCTCACCCTTTGTTCCTCTGCTGCCTTGTGTTCACTGGCACCTCTGAGTAACCTCTGCACTGTGTCTGGACATTATAAATAGACACAACAGTGGGGCAGACAGGCCAGTGGGAAGGGGCACCATTGTCACATAGCCATTAAGAGCCAAGGTCAAGTTACAGTCTCCAGCGCTGCTTCACTGTGAGAGGGTGTTGATAATAGCAGGTAATCCAAGCGCTCAACACTTTGACTACCGTATGCTCAAAAACATCACCTTAGCTTGTGCAGTATATCATTTGTATACACACTACCTTTGTATTTCAACCCTTTATATTTCAGTCCCAGTAATTTGCTTTATTTGTTGGATTTCCTTCCAAAATGATAACATTTGATAATAATTGAATAAATAGAACTAAAGCTTTTTTTTTGAATATATATTTGCATGATTTTACAGACAGATGCTGTTTCCACTTACCAAATTTGATGAAATTATGAGTGATTATTTCCTCCATCAAAATACACAAAGTGTAGTATTGCACTATAGAGTTTGTCTTGATCCGTGTCTTCCACTAGATGTCAGTCACACTCTTGCAGAAACTCGACCAACACCAGCTGTTTCTGCTGTCAACAGGGATTAGTTACATTTATCAGAGTTGCAGTGTAAGATCAGAGAGGAATTTTCATGATGTTTTTTTTTCTTTCTTAAAAAAAACAGTGGTTAATTTAAATTCTGCCTGCACAGAAAATCATGTCCCTGGTTGCAATGAATATTGATGCAATTTTAGGACCCATGTGTGACTTTTTAAGGGAATTAGCTGAAGGGAAACTTATCTTCATCAAGCGGTGTTTTGGTTCAATATAGCAACTGATGTGTTCTCAACACCTCAAATCATTAACGGAGTTGTTGTCAAATAGGTGCCTCTTTTGGTTAAATCATCATTCAGGGGTCTCAAAATGTAAAATTGCTGCTGATATAGTAGCTGAACAGTAATTCATTATTTTGCATACATATTTGTCATTCTGTGTGTTTGTCTTTCATTCACTTGCACAAATGTGATGCATAATATAATGTGACATTCAACTTACTAGCTTTACCCAGTTACACTCATTTACATTGAGGCTGGCTGCACCATCATTACTTTCACTCCCCTGTAAAACCCCACAAACACATACATATTTCCACCTCATGCAAGTGTTTTGGATCCACAATCTGCATCTGGAAGTCTTCATGCAAGTTTTTTATTTTTTTATTTTTTTTAAACCTGGCAGAGATTACAATAAACAGCTTATCAGAGGCAGCTGCTTTGCTTTCTATAGGCTCTGCAATCAGCATACATTACAGCAAGCAAGAAGCAGAAAGAGGCACACTGTCATCACAGGGAATATGTGACTTGGAGTCACTTCGGCCTTGTGATGATCATGTCATAACCTTAATAAATGAACTTGGATTGATGTTAATTTAGTCATTATAACCCAAAACAAACCTTTTAAACAAACAAATCTATCCTAACCTGATCCACACTTTACCATTAACTCAAACTTTCAATAAAAGCTCAGCCACCCATAGCCCTCTGACTCACAAATCCTCCTTCTGCCTCTTCAAGGCAACAGGCTTTTGCAGTGGGGGGTTGTTTGGACACTGCAGGTTCTGGCAACATGCAGGATTTGAACCAGGTGCCCCAGAGAAAGCCTTAAATGGTCACAAATTAACCCACCTCACCAACCAGTGCACTAGGAGCTTCTCGCTTTGGGTGTTAGACTTCAAAGGTTACAGACTCATTTGATTCGAACCCACAGTCTCTGAGACCCCAAGCACTTCTCTATCAACCTAGTCTACTATTAGAACTGCTGTCTGGATACTTATCAGTCTTTACTTTGGGCGTTAGACTTCAAAAGTGACAGACTCTCGTAATATTCGAACCCATAGCTTCTGAAACCCCAAGCAGGTCTTTATCACCCTGATCTATTGGGTCAACCATCCGAACATCTTTTGGGGCAGTTTTTAGTCTTTACTTTGGGTGTTGGACTTCAAAAGTTATAGATTCTTATAAGATTCAGACCCAAAGCCCCTGAAGCCCCAAGCAGGCCTCAACTATTGGGTCACAACATTTGAGCTGCTTTCAGGATAGTTTTTTAGTCTTTACCCTCTGTGTTGGAAGTCAAAATTCACTGAGCCTCATAAATAACCAAATGCACATACTCTGAGACCCCAAGCTGTTGTCTATCACCTTGACCTATAAGGTCACACTTTTAACCTGCTTCCTGGATACTTTTCAGTCTTCACTTTGTGCATTGGACTTCATTTCATTGGAATGCCTGGGGATCAAAACACACAAAGTCAAAACTCTACTTCTTACACCTTGAGTTACTGGCGAAGACACACAGAGATTTTTTTTTTTTCAGGCTTTGTAGTCCTCCCTTAGGACAATATGAGCATGCTGAGGCTCGAACTCACAACCTCAAAACGTCAGAAGACGACAATCTCTGTGAACAACTATGTCTTTTTGCTGTGTTTCCGTCAGAGTTCTTAGAATTTCTTTTCAGTTCTGGACTTCAAAATCCAAAGAGAAACCAAGGGTTGTACCCACAACATCAAAAGTCAGACTCTGTTCAGACTGTTTTTTTCTGGACAGCAGAGTTCAACCATGAACCAACTGACCAACTGACCAAAGTTTTGCTCTGCAGAGAGGCTTTTAATGCATTCCATTTATATAGCTCCAATTCAGAACATAAATCATCTCAGGGTACAGCACTTAGTAAGGTAAAGACCTTTCAATTATATATTTATAGAGAAATACAACAAATCTAAACAATTCTCTTTGATCAAGCTCTTCAGCAGCAAAAAACTCCCTTTAATAAGGAAGAAGCCTCCAGCAGATCCAGGTTCAGGGAGGGCACCATCTGCCTTGACCTGTTGGGGTGAGGTTAAAGGGGAGATAGAAAAAGAACAAACAGAAGTGATGATGCGAAAGAGAACGATAAACACTGGGACGTTGACGACACCAGTAACCAAATACCAGAAACACCTGCAGAGAGGGCAAAACTAGAATAGAGATGACACAAAGTTAGTGAATTGTGATAGTGTCATATAAATGTATGGAGACTGAAAGGAGATGAGACTAGAGAAGAGGTGTTCAGTGCATCATGAGAATTCCCTGAGCAGCCTTGGCCTAAAGCAGCATAACTTAGAGATCACTCGAGCCAGCTGTAACTATAAGCTTTATCAAGAAAGAAAGTTTTAGGTTTAATCTTAAAAGTAAAGAAGGTGTCTGCCTCCCAAAGTCAAATTCCTCAGGAGATAAACCTGACAGCTGAAGGATCTGCCTTTTAAAAACTCTGTGGTCCTGTATTCTGACAGTGAAGTGATCTACTTGGATATAATGGTGCAATAAGGTCTTCAAGATATGATGGAGCTTGGTCTTTAAGGACTGTTTTAATGTTAGACAAATTATTTTAGTTTCTTTATTAGATTTTACAGGGAGCTAATGAAGAGATGGCAATAAATAATAAAAACAGTATGATCTCTCTAGCTAGTTCCTGTCAGAACTCTGGCTGCATCATTTTGGATCAACTTGACATTTTTCTGAGAGTTATTGGTACATCCTGAAAATAAGGAATTACTGGTCAAGTCTAGAAGTAACAAATGCATTAATTAGTAAATCACTGAGAGACAGGATGTTCCTAATGTTGACAATATTGCTCAGATGAAAGAAAGTCAGCGTAGAGGTTTGATTAATGTGTGAACTAAAGGACATAACCTGGTCAAAAATAACTCCAAGGTTCCTCACAGTAGTGCTGAATAACTGGTTTCTGAGGTGTTTAAGGCCAAATACAATGACTTCAGGTTTGTTTGAATTTAGAAGAAGAAAAAATACAGGTCTTCAAGGCCTTTATGTCCTTAAGACATGATTCGTTTTAACTGGCCTAATAGGTAAATATAACTGGGTGTCATCTGCATAGCGATAGAAGTTTATGCAGTGTTTCCTAATAATATTGCCGAGAGGCATCATGTATAAGGTGAAAAGTATCAATCCTAGCACAGAACAAACTCTTGTGTGTGCTGAAGAATCATCATTGACATAAGCAAATTGGAATCTGTGCTTTAAACAAGCCTAGTGCAGTCCCATTAATTACAATGACATGTTCCAGTCTCTCTAATAAAATACTGTGATCACCTGTAACAAATGCAGCACTGAGATCCAGTAGAACAAGTAAAGAAATGAATCCACTGTCCGAGGCTATTAGAAGATTTTTGGTGATTTTCACCAGTGCTGTTTCCGTGCTATGATGCATAAATCCTCACTGAAAGTCTTCAAACAATCCATTTCTGTGCAAATGGTGACATGATTAATTTACAACCACTTTTTAAAGAATTTTATAAATAAGAGAGAGGTCAAAAGTTGGCTAAAACACATCAAGAGTAGAGATTTAATTACAGCAAACCTTAAAAGGCTGCAGTTCATAGCCTATTAATTAAGATAGATTGATCAGATCAAATAAGGAAGTGTTAATTAAAGGAGAAACATCCTTGAGTAGTCTAGTTCTGATGGGTCTAACGGACACATTGATGGTTTAGATGAAGCAACCATTGATGATAACTCAGAGAGATCTATAGTAGAGAAGCAGTCAAAGTATAAATCAGGTACCAGTTAGACACATTGAAAACAACATATCTGTGACAGTTGTGGATGGGATGTGATGGATTTTTTTCTCTAAATGTTATCGTATTATGAAAGAAATTTCATCATTACTGAGGTGCAAAGAAAGTCTGACTGCATCGACACTAAGCAACAGAGTCAGATAAATAGTTACTTTATTTAGCAACTGTAATCATGTGAATGTGGATGCTATTGACATGGCTCTGCTGTGGATGGTGTCGCTTTGACTGTTGCTGCTGCAAGGAATTGTGGGATGTCATTATCTCCTTTCCTTTTGTAAAGAATGGGCCAGTGTATCCTATGTTAAAGGAGATAAGAAAGGAAGCATCCAAGTACCTTTCCTTAGCATTCAGAGAAATCGACAAGCTCTTACAAAAAGGCTATTCATGAAGGAGGAACTGTTTAGATGTTAGTGGTCAAATTGGTCTTGAGTGAATAAACTAGGCTACATAATGTCATCAGAAGGTTTGGTATAGGCTACGGTTGCATTTTGCAGTATATCTGACCCACAATCCTCTGCACAGTGGAAGATACATCACAGATGTCATAGGGTCTCATGTATAAAAAAGGCTGCACGCACAGGGCGCACAGGCAAATGACAGCTCATTTGGCACTACAGACTGCAACGGATACATAAGCAACACAGTCAAAGTTTAAGGAGCACTGTTGAGATGAAGAAGTATGTCCCAATTGTACGCATTCTGCATTAAACAGTGAGGGCAGCTGCACTGTGTACTGAAGGTACAAAGAAAAAGTACGCAATTTGGAAAGCCAGATGCTGCCACTTATACAAACTTCCTTGCAGACTTTTTCTCAGATTAGTTTCCTTTAATAAAAAAGTTAAATATATAT
>OMNN01098240.1:0-12556 GCA_900302755.1 Chromis chromis
TCCAACATGATGTCAGGTCTCCCCCCGTTTTCTGACTTGGCCTCTTCTACCTCCAACATAACCTCATGAGGAGCCTGATGACACAGAAACAGGAGCAGTGAGAGAACAGACACTGAATATACACAATCAGCCATAACATTGAGACTAATATTGTGTAGCTCAGACTCTTTGGAGCATGAACCCAGGAGCTCTGGTGATGTCCTGTGGTGTTTGGGACATTGGCAGTGGAAATCCTCGGATTTTGGCATCCGTGTTGATGAGACTGAGACACCCAAATAAACACTGTCCCAGAACAAGCACACTCAAATGGCAATCCCAAATGTGACTGGCCTACCACCCCACCACATGGCAACAACATCAAACAATCAGGAACATCTTGATGAACATGACAATGGCCCAAGATGTTGATTTGACCGCCAACCTTCCTAGACCCCATTCTGATCAAGCATCAACAGGATGCAGTGCAGCAAGTTTGATTGACAGAGGCCCCACTGCACAAGTACCCAAAGGATCCACTGCCAACGTCCTGGTGCCAGACCCCATAGGACACCCTGAGAGGTCCTCTTGTCCATGCCCAATGGTTCTGAGCATTTTTTACCACGTAAGGGGGACCAACACAATATTAGACACATAATGTTATGCCTGATCGGTGTAAAACATTACATCATTGTCTAGAAAAACTCAAATGTTTGAAGCCCTCAAAGAAAAAAGGAGAAGAAAACTTTGAACTGGCTGCTGTCCATCCACACAGTACAGGTATCTCACCTATGCGGCTGCCATTTTCAAAGTGACAAAGATGTCATGCATGCTGTAAAGGAGTATCTGGAGGCTCGAGATGTCACCTTCTCCCACGAAGGGATAGTGAAGCTTGAACATCGGTTAACCAAGTGCATTGAAATTAAAAGAAACTATGTTGAAAAATAGTGATGTTTTCTGGTGAACAACTACGAACATAAAAATGTATGACGGTAAAAAGCGTTGGTACTGCAAATGATGCAAGACAGGAATGCTGGTAGAAAAAAGTTAATTGTGTGTCTGTATCCCTCATAAAGAAGTATCAGAAAACTATTTAGTTAAAGGGAGACGCTTCTGAACACAACCTGCTCCAAACCAGGTTCGCTCCACAGCATCAGTTACCGCAGAGATCTAGCAGGTCAAAAGAGAGCCACCTTTATGACTTTATGACTTTAAGCTCAACAGATTTCACTAACTCACTAATTTCGCTTCGTAGTACGGCCGTCTGAGCAGTTTTTGTGGTGTGGCGGTGTGCATGATCTCACTGTGGGAGGCCGCTGCTGGCAGGAATTGCTGTTATGTGGTACGCTCGGTCTGAAATAATGTTTAGGTGGGTGGTACGTGTCAAAGTAACATCCACAAGAACGCCAGGACCAAAGGTGTCCCAGCAGATGATCAGTGTTAAACACTTCACCTGTCGGTGGTTTTAATGTTGTGGCTGATCAGTGTATGCTCAAATAAACTGCAGGAGATAAAGATCAAGCCTGCATTATTTTCCACAAAAAGTACTCGTGCCGGATGGTTTCACAGTTTCCCATATAAGCAAAAAAAACAAACATATTTAGCTAATTCTTAACCTTGATGAGTTTCAGCGTCGTCTTCTGCGATATTCCAGAGAAGTCGGCTGAGTGGGAGAAAATGGATGATACCCCGGCGTTCCTCAGGAGGCTCTCTAAACTGTAGGATTTCCTGAGTTGAAACTTAGGGAAACGGATTTCTGCTCGCCTGTGAAAACAAACAATCAATGTGTTAATGGATTTGCTCTAAGCTGTCTTGTTACAACTTGTGGGACCCGTACTGCAGGCTTTCCCCTCACTGATGTATAGAGAGCAGTAATTATTGCTGACTTAGAATCTACTCGGCGTCGTTCATCATGCTGCCGAACATCAGACTGCAAGGGGAGCAGTGAGAGGGTGTGACAGAGCTCAGTGTTCTGTAGACTCAGGAATAAGCCATTTATAAAGGACAAATATTGTAAAAGGACACACTGATGCTGACCTTCGTATTAACATATTTAAATTACCTTCTGAGCGAACACAAAAACAATGGTGGTAAATGGAATTGCATTTATGGTGTTTAAAGCACCTAAAATTACCTCACTGTTATTGTAAATACTGTTTCTTAGGGGGTTTGAAAATTATCCAGAACTACACAATATAAAAGAGATAAGTGGGTGTAATTTAAATCACCAAATCTCACATAGTCACAGTGTTTTGCAAACAGCAGCGGAGAAAATGCACAGATCCTTTACTTAAAGTTATTACGTATAACATTTCCACGATAAAATGTCTAAGACCAGTGTTATGTATGTCGTTGACTTGTGTACTTAGGTTACCTTAAAGGTTTCCAAAAATGTTCAAACCCAGAGAAATTCATAATTTGTTCAGTGGATTTTATTTTGGTCGCTGTAAATGGCATGATGTGCTCTTTACCATCTGTATCGAGGGAAACACGTCAAACACCGCATGATCATCAGAGGCTGCCTTTAAAGGAAACGTCATGGAGTTGAATGGGCGTTCATATGGACTTGTCTTCTGAATATGGTTACCACAACCCTATAAAAGCTTGCCACTGGTGTTTATTTTATTATTATTATATGATTGTTTTGATCATGGAAAACAGCACTGATTGAATTCGGCACATAACTTCAGCTACAGCAGATCTATGCATTGCCGACTCATTTATTTAAAAGCTTTCAATGAACAACACTGTTTCATTAAAATGGAACGATATAATGTTAATATACATGACTAAATGTTGATAATTTCTGCCTGGGTTGTGTCAGATAGATATAAATCTGCAATGGTGGTAACTCCCATTATCCCACACTACTTCACAATGTCATCAAACTACATATTTTGTTATTGTTTTGATTGAGGGATCCCTTGAGGCAGAAATTACATTTTGTGTATTTCAATAAAAGAACTAATACCCCACACTTTACATGAAAAGATTGACGTCTGAAAAATTAAGCAGACCGAAAGTTCCATAAACAGTATTCATTCTAACGGCCAGCGGGGGGCGACTCCACTGTTTGCAAAAAGAAGTCAGATTGTATAAAAAATTACACTATTTTTTCACTTGATTTGTTACCTCAGTAACATTTTTCCGAACAGGTTTATGGTCTCAATAGCTAATTTCAAGTCCCCTTCAATACAGCACAATGTTAATTTTGTAAATTATGATCCCATTTAGAGTAAAATAGACGATAAAGCAGGTTATGTTTTAGTGCATGGCTCCCTTGTGATTGTAGTGTCCTTGAATTCTCTGTCAGATTGACCCCTCATTCATCACATCTGATTTCAAAAGACCAAAAAATAGCATGACACAGTTTCGTTTTAGTTCAATCATTTGGATTCCCCACCTACCCCGGCTTCAGGTTGCTCAGCCAGAAGCTCATGCGGCTGTCGGAGAGACAATCCTCGAGAGGCTGCAGCTCGGCTTTGGGTAGCAGCAGCAGCGAGGCCAGACGCTCTGAATAAGGCAGCCGCACCACCGTGGCCGAGCAGTTGGTGTCGTACAGCATCATCACCTCTGATGAGTCATCCATGAACATCATGGGAACCTCTACGTTGGTCGTAGCATTCAGCTGGAAGCTCCGGAGAACTGTGTGGCGCCGCTTGAATGGATGGAGACCTGATATGTGTGTTATTAATAAAGGGGGACAAGTTATTGATGAAATATGAAGATCAAAAAGCAGATGCTGTGCACTAAGTGTACATTTCCTAATCTGTTTTAAATTAATTTTCATTTAAAGTTCCACTTAATGTTTCTGAAGCGATACCTGTCTGATTGAAAATAAATATTGTTATCACTCAGACAACAAAGAGCTACCTTTGAAATACACATAATTGTTGAGTATAAGTTTGTCGGAGCCTTGCAAGTCTTTCATCAGCGTCTCAAAGCTCAGGTTGAAGGCAGGGCGTCCACTGAGAACAAAACTCTTAAAGTCTGCTGAGGGTTTTCCATCAACATGCAGGCTGCTCCACACTTTTAATCGACCCCCAGCATGAGCTCCATCCTCAGTTCCATTCCTACCCCCTGCTCCATCATCTGCACCAGCTCTGTCTCCAGCATCCTCCCCTGCTGCAGCCCCACCAATCCCAGCGTCGGACGCTGCTTTCGGAGCCCCACCTCCGCCCCCTCCCTCCTGGAAAGCAAGGCTGTGCTGCAGATCTGTGAGAGCAGATATGGTGGCCTCCACGCTCTGCTGTGTAGAGTTCACTGCCAACCCCAGGGCCTCCAGGGCCTGGCTCCGACTCTCGGACCCGGAGACTCGGCACAGCAGAGCAAGAGCTGACGCCAGGCCCAGGGGTGAGAACAAGATGTTGTGTTGCTGCTGCTGGGCTCCGGGGTCAGCAGCGGTTCTGGTAGCCAGGTCACGGTAAGGTTCAAAGGCCAAGGCTGTGTTTAGGGCTGGTGTGTTGAGCTGCCGATTGGGCTCTCGCTCCCTTCGCAGAGGCTGTGGCGTGTGCGCCGAGGAACTTGCTAGCAGTACTACCACCACTGTAAGAAAACCACACACAGCAGACATCACTGCTTCTCCTCTCGCCATCCTGGCTCGATCGCACGTCAGACCGGCCTGCTTTGGGGAAGTGTTGTTCTCTTGGCTCGGTGCGGGGGCGGCGGCGGCGGTGTTGAAAGCGCATCGATCTCCAGGGGCTGAGCTTCTGACCCACGGGTTGAGCTCTGAGCAAACAACGGCGGCCTGTTTTTGGTTTCTTAGAATTTCACCAGCGATGAATGAATGTGTGTGTGTTCGGCGGAGGACAGTGAGGACAGGGCATACTCATCCCCCCCTTTAATACACATTCTGGTCAACATGGATTTTGAACACTTACGTAACTCATGCATACTTTTATTTTTGCTCTAGTTCCACTGTGTACACACTGGCAGAAATTATACATGAGAATAACATGTCTAAGCTGTCTAGAAATGCAGTATTTACAGGCCTGATTCTGTCTAGTGGAATGAAACAGATGAATAAGCTGCTTTATTGTTTACATCACATAGTCATAAAAATGTAATGAAAAAAGCTAATAATAAGCTTTAACTATCTGAGCTGAAAACAATGAAACTGTATACATTCTGAGCCACAAGAGACGCAGTGAGAGTCTGCGAAATGTCAAAGTGCTCATTAAATATTATCATCTTAATCTCAGCATGTCAATACAGCTTCTAATTAAACAGCGGGTCATATGGGACTCTCAGCAGGCAACAGAATGCTTTATAGATGGTCGGTCATGTGAGACGGTCCCTGCTGTGAGGCTGCGATGCCACCATGTGGTCGATTGCGTCAAATGAAATTTAAAGGTGCAATTCTGCCAGGAAAATCAATCAAACACACAGAGCGTTTTGGACATTCATTCAGCAGAAACAGGCCACAAACCATGTCTGATAATGTGTGTAGTGTGAGACCAAGCAGCTGAAAATCTGCCTAATAATGGGGATTACAGCTTTATGCGTTTATCTGAATCTACAGCCCAAGTTCTTACAAATTATATCTGCTGGCAGCACGAGGCAAATATAATCATTAAACGTTGCCTTGAGGGAAATTTAGTGACACAGATAAAGAGTCAGCCCCGGCTCTAGGTGTCCCTGTTTGGCTCATTAGCGCAAACTGGGCTAATAAGCATATCTTAATGGGAGGAGTGCACTGCAGGGGGACTCAGAGGTTCATCTGAGGTAGGATGAGGCAGCAGTAGAGCAGGATCCACAGGACCAGGAGCATTTCCAGCTCTAATGGAGTTATGTCACAAGAGGCAGCTGAAGGCTGAAGAGTGAATCCTCCCTCGCTGCTGAAAGAGTAGATAAAAACTGGAGCGTTAGATTCACATTCATGGTATTTAAAGGTTAAACTAACCCTCCAAACCTCTAAAGAGGCAGACAGAAACAGCCAGAAACTAAAAAGAGTCGTCAGATTTTCAACTGTCTTGTGTGGCGTATAGTTTTATGAAATAAATATAGGCTTAAAAGTGTGTTATCCCATCAAATATACTTTATTCTACTTGTCTCATTTAAAGAAAATCACCAAAAATAAATCATGGGGACTAACCAGATTATGTAAAAAACACACAATTCTGCACTCCTCACTGCAACTGAGAAGTCATGTTCGACTCAGCGACAATCACCAGTCACATGACAAAAATTTAGGGACTTTTTGGCCGAACTGCAGGATGTGTTCACCCAGTGTTTAGGAGACAAGTATAGAAACAGATTAAAAATGTAGGGAGTAAAATATATATAGAATGTAGAGTCACCATTTCTTTTTCCAGTGTTGGTAACATCTGTGGGCACTTAGAAAAATGTTGTACCTGTTCATTATATTTGTTTTTCAATTTTTTGTAAAATAAATAATAAGAAATTCAAATTTTTTTGTTTGTTTGTTTTGTAATGTATTGTATTATAACTGTATCATACTGCACAAAAGACATTTATGAGTTGTGCTGTCTCCATAAAGGTGCAGCACTTTATAAAGCAGTAAAAAAAATGAGCCCACAGTGAATAAAAATGTGACAGGAGCAAAAAACAACCAGCAGCTCAGAGGGTTAAAGTGGTAAAACAGAAGAGAAAGGTCCACCTGCAGCCTTGCAGACCCTTCAAACCACACCAACTTGTACAAGGTGATTTGCAGCCTGAAGATTAATATTCTGAACTCATCAGTTAATCTTTACCCAAAAATGTTTTTTTTTTTTTAAACATTTATTTTTGGCCTTTTATGCCTTTATTAGATAGGACAGTGGATAGAGACAGAAACAGGAGAGAGTTGGGAAGGACATGTGGCACAATGCCTTAGCACTTGGGTCACGCGACTTAACCATTAGGCTATTGGGGCACCCCCCAAAAATGTTTTTGTTTTTAAAGTAAAACACACTCTTGCAACATTTTGAGAGTTCATTGTGAACCGTTTGTTAATGTAAGTCACATATGTGCTGAGATTGTGTGGTTTAAGCTCAAAATACTACACAGGTGGGCGCCTGTGGTTATGTCACGTGACCCAAGTGCAGAGGCATAGTGGCTATCCTGGGTTTGATTCCGACCTCAGGCGTTTATCGCATGTCCTTCCCCGCTCTCTCCCATTTCCAACTCTATCCACTGTCCTATCCAATAAAGGCATAAAGGCCAAAAATTAATCTTTAAAAAAAAAATACTACACAGGTTGTTCATTCTACCATTATAGTACTTGTGGTTTATATCTGGTTTAAATGGGCTGTTTCAGTAGCCGTGTTTCCATGTAATTTCCAAGTGAATTGAAAGCAAATGGTTTGAAATGTTGCAAATAATTAAAAAAAAATATATATATAATGTGAATTAAGCTTGTTTCCATTAACTACATTGAAATGAATAAACTAGGCTGCAGGTGATGTAATATAATAAACAGAGTAGAAGAAGCCAGAAACTAAACCAGTTGTTTGCCCACAGCTTAGAAACCTTGAAGAGGAAGAAAACAGGATTTGTTTTCAATCTGGAAAGTTGTAATTATTCTTTTGTGTCAGCTGGTATTGGACTTTTTTCTTGCTGTGGAAACAACTCAGTCATCTGGGTTAAACAATGTTAAGCAACGTCAGAACTTCCAAATTTCCATCTCACATGAGGCACATTTACTTTTTTTCAAAGAAGTCATAACCCACTTCAAGCGGACCTCTTTTTAATGAAAACTTTTTTTCAAATTTTGCTATTTCCATTAGTTTTTTCTCATGTGATTTCTCAAAATATGTTATGGAAACACGGCTAGTGTAAACTGATGATGTGTCTTGTTAAATCGGAAACCTTGACAAAAATTAGAAGAGTGGGGCTTAGAAAACAACAACTTGTAGTTGTACAAATAAATCCTCACCTGAATGACTCTGAGGTTTCACTGCAGGCAGGAGTCCAGTCTTTATCACCATCATGGATGTCAGCACCTCCGACTTTGTCCATTTTTTGGGGAGTTTCACCAAGACGGTCTGTTATTGTCAGATCTCTGTGTCTTCTGATCTCCAGTTCTGTCTCCTTCCCATCTGCTGTTCTAACAGGCTCAAAATCTGTTGAGTTTCTCTCTTCTTCAGTGTCTCCAATCTTTTCTGCGTCTTTACAGTTCTTGGTTAAATCCATTCTGACAGCATTGTCTCTCCTGTCACTTTCCTCTGTGTTTTTACTCGCCGCATCAGTCTTTCTGAATTCATACGCAGGATCGTCAGTTAATATTTCTTCCTTCACTCCTACCTCCAAACTTTCTAAACTCACACTGTTCTGGTTTCCTCTCTCTTCTTCCTTTGCACCAACTTCTTCTCTTTCATTACCTAAATCCTGCCCTTCTTCAAATCTCGTCAAATCTTTTCCCTCGTCTTCTTCCTGAACTGTTCTCCACTCACTCACTTGTCCCCATTTTTCAGAGAGCTCTCCTTCTCCTCCTTCCTCAGCCTCTTTCTGCCAATTACCCACTTCAGAAGTCTTTGCTTCCACTCTATCATCTTCTGTCTTGTCGCATCCATCCTTTGCCAGTCGAGCGTTTTCCGTCTTCTTCTCCATCTCTTCCTCGCAATAATCACCATCGTCTTTACTCCGTCCTCTAACAAGTCTCTCCTCTTCTTCTTTGCTGCTCGGTTCAGTCTCCAAATCAAACACAGCTCTATTGTGTGATATCTCTCTGAAGCTGCTTTCATTTTTGTCCAAATCAAACTTCTTGTGAATCACCGACTGAGCACTGACCTCTGATTCTAGATCAAGATCTGTATTCTGTGTCATGTAGCCTTCCTTGTGTTTACATTCATCGCCATTAAACGTCTCGGGTCCTTCCAGATGTTTTGACTCTTCATTCAGTTCTTCTGCTGTTTCCTCTTCAACCTTTTCAACTTGTCTTTTTGGGTGATTGTGTGGTTGAAAAACCTCTTTGTTCAGATCCAGGATGTAGCTGTAGGCGTCCTCCTCGTCTGAGTCCAGAGCTGAAACACTGTAGATTCCTTCCTCAGAGCTCAATGAAAAGTGACTTTCATCCACTCGTTTCTTGCCGTAGCCCTGATCCGAACTCTTCTCCAACCACAATCGGATCTCCTGGTTGACTACGCCTGCGTCCAGCGGACTGGGTGGCTGTAAAACGCTTCGACTCCTGCCTTTGTTTTTGCTGAACAGCGATGTGGCAGCACTGCTTTGATCGCCTCTGTTGGAGGAAAGGTCGGAGGCTCCGTTCATATGCAGCGAGGAGACACGAGGACTTCCTGAAGATCTCCAGGACCACCGTCTCCACAGTTGCTGCTCGCTGCTCTTCTCCAAACCTTTGAGCAAAGCTTGGGCTTCTGGATCATCGGCAAGAGTCTCTCCAAAGCTGACTGGCTGGAGGGATCCAAAACTGGGGATCCCAGGAACTTCATTGTCTGTTGTATGATCCTGTAATATAAGGCATGTTAGTGGTAGTTACATTAGCAAATAAATGTCTTTGGTTCACAGTTTTGAGGATGCTTCAATCTTTGTTGATTACTGAAAAGTTTTGAGCATAGGTCTTTTGTTTAGAGTTCAAGGCCAAATTGTAGACCATTTCTAGAGTGTCCTGAACTTTTGTGCATGTTTGAACCTCAAGATCCGGCCCTGGAGAACCTCTTTTAAGGTGGTTTTTGGGGGACCTGAGCAGCCTTGATTGGTTAAACTTGGAGAAGACATATGTTGTTGTGGTAAAACTCAGAAGGACAGCAAGCACCATTTTTCTCCCCTTGATTTGCGTCTGTAACATCGCCAAGCTCATAGAAATGGTAACTTTCTGTCATTGTTTTGGTGCACTAAGATGCCAATACGGAATCAGAAATGCTAGAAGGGCCGATTAGGGGCCTGGTTCTGTAAATCTTTGCACCAGCTCATGAGTTTGTGCAGTGGAAATCCTCCTTCTATGTCGCTCAGCTCTATTTGTCTAGTAAACGTGAGGATCTTAGAATTTAACCAACCTAAATGAACGCCTTTAAGCCACGACATGCTGGAGCCTGAGAATGTTTAAGAGACTCTGCAGCAAACCACACAGTAAAAATGTAGGTGGAACATTGATTCTAGACATGTTAAGAAGCTGGGCAATCTTTATGTATGTGCAGATGATTCAATATGCTGCCGCTCCTGTCTGAGACAAAGCACAGGGATCACTACTCCAGTGTCGGCCTTTCTTCATCGGCTGTCAGTGGAATTTAGAATTCAATATCAAATCTTTGTTATTACCTTTCAGGCTCTGTGCATTTGCTGATTAAAACTTTAGGGTACTTTACCCTTCACTATTAAATCATCCAACTCAAGACTTCTCAACAACTTTATATTCTCTTGCTTTTCCTACCTGACATACTTGCATTTTAATCAGTTTTTGCACTGTTTGATGTTTTTTGTTTGCAAAGCGTTTTGTGATATTACTTTTGAAATTGAATCTCTACTTACTTATTTTCTATCTGTCAGGTAAAGATCTTGTTCAGACAGAAAAATGCTTCAAACACAAATAGAAAGCCTGATGTGCTTTTTAAGAAAAGAAAAGAAAATCAATTAAGTTGTTAAAAAAAAATCCCAAAGCACACCTTCTCCCTGAATAATAAATAATCTAGCTCAGACCTGACTTTATTTTTTTGTTTGAATTAAGCATATAAAACGAATAGACTATATAAAACATGGACATCGCAACTGTGATGTCAACCATTGGCTTGTAGATCACCATTTTGAAGCTTCAGGTTTGGAATTTTGCCGTCGTCATTTTGGTTTTAAAACCAGACATGACAAGTGAGGTGAGATCTTGAGAGTGCTACACAATACGGGAGAAACTGTCAATCACAAGAACAGGATATATTCGGCTTTAACATCTATTTTACTCTACATTTGACCATAGTTTACAAAATTCACATCATACTGTACTGAAGGAGACTTAAATTTAGTATTTGAGACCATAAACACATTAGGAAAATGTATAGGAAGATAAAAAATCAAGTCAGAAGTAGAGTCATTTTCTCGTAGACTTTTATACAATCTGACTTCTTTTTTTTTGCCCCCTGCTGGCTGTTTGAAAGATTGCAGGTTTAAGGCAATTCCATGTTGAGGAGGCTACATCCCTCTGTTCTATTCAATCTGTGCTAAAATGTGGGTTTTCAGTAGTTAGGGGGCTTGCTGGCTGCTAGTTAAACAAACATATAAGGAATGGTTTCAGTTTCCTCATCAACAAGAATGCAAATAAGAACACTATATAACACTAACCTCAATGCTTGAATGATGCCCCAGGAACATAGAAACATAAGTGATGATGGACTGCTCGTCTGGTGAGCTGCACATCACATCTGTGGGAACAAAGACAAACCATTTTCACTCTTAAACAGACTGTTACTGTGGAGACCATCCTGTTTTTCAAGGACTGGTGTGAGCTAATATTTGATAAAGGATGTGCAATAAAATAATTCCTCTGCTGCTTATTTCTGCTGAGGTCAACTTGGAAATGGGTTTAGTGTTTCTGATTATTCATACAGGCCTTTAATAGGTGATTTTATTATACCACAGTAAGCTTGCAGCACCTAGCTGGTATTCTTTTACAATAATTTAAGGTTTCTGGTAGACAAATGTAGTTAAATGTTGTCACACATTTGCAATTAGGTCATAATTGAATATGCAAATTAGATTGGGTAGCAATGTGCAGTGGACATCTGTGCAGTCTTGCTTTTTGCAGTTGGCCACAAATCTGCTGCAACAATTTTGCTTTTGTAAGCTGTCTTAAAGGTAACTGATACCTTGCAGGAAGGCATGTGTCTCAGTGGACATGAATGTAAGACACTTCTTTTAGGAAGCTTTTACCTTCAGGCTCCAGTAGAGGTGGTATATCCAAACTCTGATGGGCTATCGTGAAGGCCAGCTGGATGTTTTCTTTTGGCTCTCTGGACAAGCTCTCCCTCAGGTCAACCAAGTCTAGGTTTATGGACTTAATCAAAGCAAGGAATGCCAACCCGCTCCTCCAGCTCTTCCCAAAGTCGTGCACATCCACCCCATATCTGCAAATTTAAAACCGCATAACATACAGCGATCAGCCACAACATTATGACCACTGACAGGTGAAGTGAATAACATTGATCATATTGGTACTATGTGGTGTTCTGCTAGAAAACCTTGGAAATTTAACATCCGTGTTGATGAGACTTAGACACCCAAATAAACATTGTCCCAGAACAAGCACATTCCCTCATGCAAATGGCAATCCCAAATGTCACTGGCCTATCCCCGCAGGAAAATACACCCCACCACATCGCAACAACATCAAACATTCAGGAACATGTTGAGGAACATGACAATGGCCCAACATGCTGATTTGACCTCCAAACTTCCTAGACCCCATTCTGATCAAGCATCAGGATGCAGTTGAACAAGTTTGATTGACAGAGGCCCCACTGCACAAGCCAGAGTACCCAAAGGATCCAGTGCCAACGTCTTGGTGCGAGACCCCATAGGACACCCTGAGAGGTCCTCTTGTCCATGCCCAATGGTTCAGAACATTTTTGACCACATAAGGAGGACCAACACAATATTAGGCAGGTGGTCATAATGTTATGCCTGATCGTTGTACATC
>OMNN01098240.1:12937-34653 GCA_900302755.1 Chromis chromis
GTGTTCTGCTAGAAAACCTTGGAAATTTAACATCTGTGTTGATGAGACTTAGACACCCAAATAAACATTGTCCCAGAACAAGCACATTCCCTCATGCAAATGGCAATCCCAAATGTCACTGGCCTATCCCCGCAGGAAACCTACATGTGGGAAATTTCAAGTTCTGCAGAATACTTGGATCATATATATATATATAATTTTTTCTTTTTTTTCTTTTTTTTGTGAATTAGTCATTTTAATGACATTGTTGCCTCCTTGGATACAAATGTTCCACCAAAACCATTCCTCCCACGAGTATTTCAAAGAGGCAGCATCCTGGCTTTAGCACCACCAAGCCAATTGTGATTGGTTTAAAAAAATACAAACACGCCACAGCATTTTTCCAACTATACAATAATGTTAATGAGGTGCAGTCAGACCATTCTCCAGTGCTGACACAGCGCTGTGGTGATAGGTCTGGCTACTATGCAAAACATAACCTCAGCACAGCTGACAAAAGTAGTTTCACTCACTGTGGTTGTATAGAATACACTTTGGTTCAGGGTGACAAAAATGACTTAGTAAGCGATTGGATCTTTTTCAGACTCACTTTGACGTGCATCTTTGGACCCACAGCAGGAGCGTCTTAATTGCTTTCCCATGGTACTTTGGCTCACTGGCAGCCTTTCTGCCTTTGCTTGGCAGAGTGCTGCAGGAGTAGCTGCCAATGTCATTTGGCTGGGTTGAGAGGTCACTGGAGGACGGGTAACTGCTCACTGATAAGGAAGACAGGCTAGAAGACAAATGTCTCTGGAGGCCTCCCGTCACCTCCTTCACCTATAATTGAGCAAAATAGAGGCATGAATGCAAGGTCAAAGACAAACACCCCGACTAGAATACATTTAGCAATTAGGTTGATAACTAATGGGGAAAGCCCAACCTGGAAATGCAGGATTACGTTCCAGACAAGGTTAAGAACAACAGAAGCTGTGCCATCAGCAATACCTGAGGCGTCAATGCCAAACAGCTTCACCTGGCAGACAACAGGGAGGAGGCATCAAATGTAATCTTGTTATTCCGGATTTGGGGGAAAGTAAGAATGTAACATGTCAAAACAATATCATAGGTTTTACAAGTAAACACACTCACATGTCTATCATCCAGGAAAGCGAGGGCCTTGGAAATGTTGTTCAGCCTGAAAATGCGATGAGAAGACGACCGAAACCTGTAAAGCTAACGAGAAATTACAGGATGAATACTTGAAGAAGTAATTCTTTGGAAATGTTCTCGCTTTCTTGGAGAGAGTTATATTTGAAGATAGGTATTACATTCATGTACCGCAAATGCAAAAGCTACAGCCAACAGCCAGTTAGTTTAGCCTAGCATAAAAGACAGTAAACCTATGGAAACAGCGAGCTTTGCGGTGTCTGAAGCTAACAGATAACATTTTGTCAACTATTTCATGGTACAAGCTCTAGAGGTGTTGTCAGGTGGATGTTATTAGCTTTGAGCAGAAGAGAGCTAGTTGTTGTTTTCCATGCCTGCAACCCTTGTGCTAAGCTAAGCTAATTGGCTGTCGAGGGATAGGTATGAGAGTGGTATCAAACTTCAACGGTAATTTTTTAATTAATTTAATGGGTCCTAGAGGCTCTAAATAATAGACTTGAAAGATGGACATAGTGACTGACTTCACCCATTGGGTTGTGGCCTACAGTTTTGAGGCCTCAAGTTTGGAATGTCACCATTGCCATCTTGGTGTTGTGATGTGTAAATGTAATGAGTGTAATGAGCAAAATAAGATAAAACTTATTTAATCCCAATCTCCCTGAGAACTCAAAGGTACATGGTGAAACAGTGACTAGGTAGCTCCATCCTAGACCACAATTTACAAAAGTAACATCATGCACTACTCAAAAAGACTTGAAACTTGCGATTGAGACCATAAACTAATTAGGAAAATGTGTACGGAGGCAACAAATCAAGACAGAAGTCGTGATATTTTCTCATAGACTTCAATACAATCTGACTTCTTTTTGCAACCAGAGGAGTCGCCCGGTGTAGGGCACTTCAGTATTGGCTTTACTTTTCAGTCGTGGAGGCTATATCTATCTTTTATATACAGTCTGGTCTAAACTGAAACAGGAAAAACATATATTAAATAAACTAACAGAACTGTCATATCTTGTATTTCTTGCAGGCATCAAATGTTCCCACTGTGTAGCCGTCATTCTTACTAGTTTGCACCCAGACAGCTCCTCCAGCAGGGCCATGAGTATTCTGCCATCCTGAATGTCTGCGAACAGGTCGTGCACTTCCACCGGAGGATCATGCTGGACATAAGAAGAGAGCACGACCCTTATTGGTGATTGAATTTATAAAATAAAATAAAGAAGCACTGTGGAGTAAAACTGTATTGATCGGTGCCTCACTCGCTGCAGAAACACATTCATCCATCTGGTGAAGGTTCTCTTCTGCACTGCTTGTCTCTCATCTGGGAAAACAAAGCAGGACCTTGACCTTGTACAGCAGTATTTTTCAAAAGCTTGCTTTAACTGCACACAGCACATTTGTGTTGGATATGATAAGCATTAAGACAAAACATTGGGAAATATTGAGGTATTTGGTGTTAAAAATCTGCTTTTTAATGTCTTTTCTGTCATATATTTTACATGTACGTCCAACTAAACAGTGTTTTAGATGGAGAGCAATAACAAATAAAAAAATAGTAAAGGATTAGGCAATCAGATGTCACAAAGCCAAAGACACATACCTGGAAAATTGCTTAAGAAGGCAGTTAAGGAAAGAAGAGTAACAAATGTCATTTTCTTGCAAAGGAATCTCTTTTAAAAAGTAAAACATATACAAAGTGATTTAACTACTATGGATCGTAGTATAGTAGATACAAGCAGACTGTACCTTGAGGCTTGATACTGATCTCTCCAGCTGGTTTCCTCTGTGAATCCCAGTTTTCCTGCATTCTCATTTAACGTCAATCACTCTGCCCGTGATCCATCGTGGAGACAAAAAAAACTGAGAACTATTTAAAATGTCAAGGTTCTCTGAGATTTCCTTACAGAAAAAGGGTTAAGTGAAGGCAAAGAGAGGCAACTTGTCTTGCCTGAACACGCTGAAACCTCCCTCTAAGGAGTTTTAGCACCACACCCCCTGAGAAAACTCTGCCTGAGTCCTATTGGCAGGCTGTGGTTCATAAAAATTTGCATATGAAGGGGGTCACATAATGTGCCGAGATCCCGAAGTAATAAATTAAAGGAGTCATCTGGGGTTACTGTGTTAGGTTTGTACTACAGACGCCATAATAAAACTATGAGACTTCACATTCATTGATGTAAATACCTAGATTTCAACTGAGCATACTTCGCTCAGACTGAAGGAATGAACAGATGTTGCCAGAAGTTGTACTGAAGCTACTCTTCTCATATTTCACCATAAAACGACAATTCATCTTCAGAAGTTGTTTTAGTGCTGGAATTCACTGTTTTTTCAATGAATCCCAGCACTGATGTGTTTTCTGTATGCAAAAAAGTACAAATTGGTGCATAAAGTTTTTTAAAGAGTGTTCAATGCAAACATGTTCCTAAAGGAGGACACCCAAACCTCTGCTTGATGTGTCCTCCCAATGTTCCAAAAGAAATATATGCCCATGTATTTACTGTATATAGATGCACATAAACACCTATGACCACCTGCCTAATATTGTGTTGGTCCCCCTTATGTGATCAAAAATGCTCTGAACCATTGGGCATGGACAAGAGGACCTCTCAGGGTGTCCTATGGGGTCTGGCACCAGGACGTTGGCAGTGGATCCTTTGGGTACTCTGGGTTGTGCAGTGGGGCCTCTGTCAATCAAACTTGTTCCACTGCATCCTGTTGATGCTGATCAGAAAGGGGTCTAGGAAGCTTGGAGGTCAAATCAACATCTTGGGCCATTGTCATGTTCCTCAAGATGTTCCTGATTGTTGATGTTTCTGCCATGTGGTGGGGTGCATTTTCCTGTGGGGGTAGGCCAGGGACATTTGGGATTGCCATTTGCATGAGGGAGTGTGCTTGTTCTGGGACAATGTTTATTTGTGTGTCTAAGTCTCATCAACACAGATGCCAAAATCTAAGGTTTTCCATCAGAACACCACATAGTACTAATATGATCAATGTTAGTCACTTCACCTGCCAGTGGTCATGATGTTGTGGCTGATCGGTGTATATATTAAGCAGGTGGGTTCAATGTTGTGGCTGATCTGTTAATATTTGAGTTGCTAGTAGGTGTCCAGTGTGGTCAGCATATTACAAGCTACCAGAATTAGTGTGTTCCAAGTGTAAGCTAATGTACATGAAGTCAGTTTAATTGCAAAGTAGGTTTTCACATACAAGGAATTTGACTTGGCTCTTTATTGCAGTAAACCTCTAACATGTAGATTAAAGAGGCAAGTGCTGAAAGTCAGTAGACAATATGTATTGCAAGACAAATAAGGCGCACATGAATGTAATCTATAAAAACTGAGCATAAATATTTCCAGCATGCAATGTTAAATGAACTTGTCATTCCATCCAGCAGCAGTGGTAGAAACCATATAACTTCCAGGAAACATTTCCACATGGGAGAAAAGGGTGAAGGGCATTTGAGAGCAAACACAGACACAAGGTTTTGCCATACTGACAGTGCAGCCACCTCGCACAGAAAAGCGTGGCGCACTGGGGGTAACTCATGAAGATATTCAGACATGGTTTCAAACAATGATGGCAACACGGATAGAAAATCATCGCGCCCTAACACCGGAAGCGAAGGTAGATATGTGTTATTTATGTGTCATGATAATTGCACTAAACCTACTGCTTTTTTCTGCTTCTTTTGAGCTCATGTCAAAGTGTTTGTTTGTTTCAGGATCTCCATGCATGGTCAGAGTGGGGTCCAGAAGTCTTCCAATGTATACACTGGTTATTGCGTGTTTAGGACTGCTGAACACTATTCTGTTGTTAACTGCTGTTGTTATTGGGATTTACTGTGAGTATAAATGATCCAAAGAGTGTTGTTGCTACTTCACTTGTTCGGAGTCACTTTGGAGAACACTGTACTAAACAATTCATCAACTAAGCTACTACTAAACTGGATAATTCATGATAGTGACTCTTTTTATAACCACGGATGTGACTTAAATGGATAAAACACCACATAATATTGCTTTCTGAACGTTGCCTGCAAGATAAATGGAAAAGTGGCCGTCTTATCTCTAATTGCAGGTGGCAATGTCAGTGAAAGATCCTCTCCTCACCAATTAACACCACATACGCTCATCGAGGAGGTGAAGCAACTACAGTTAATACAGAAGGAAGTTATGGAGAGTCAACAAGAGGCCCAACAATTATTAGAGCAAGAGATCGAGAGCCACAAGCAAAAGAAGCAGCAGTTAAAGCAGAACAATGGTCTCAGTGACATTGTTCAGAGGCAGGTCGAGGCTCTGCATGTGGAGAAGGCAACACTGCAGTCAGACTCCGCTGATATTTGTGAGGCTGTTGCATTCACTTTTCAGTGATTTTTTTTAAATAAACCTTTTTATTTTTGTTGTGACTAACTACTTTTCTTCTTTTAACAGTGCGGAGTTGTGGAAGATGCCTGCCAGGATGGTTTTTATCAAACACCTCATGCTACTTCCACGCTAGATCATCATCCCTTCGCTTAAAGACCTGGGCCGAGAGCAGAGCAGACTGCATTAGCCGTGGGGCCGACCTGGCTGTGATTGATAACTTTGATGAGCAGGTGAGTCCAGTATGCTGTCCTTTAAAAAAAAAAAGAAAAAGAAAAAAAAAAAAGACATAAAAACGGGTGGTTGCCCTTTTTCTCTCTAAAAAAAAAGCACACAAAAAAGCAAAGTGTTAGTTTGGGACAAGCTGCAAAGTGCCAGCTACAGATCTGATGTACAGATGCGCTGTGGATGGAAGATTTTTTGAAACTTCCAAGTATGAAAGGTGCACACAAAAAACACGCAAGAAAGAGCTAAATACAATTTAGCTGCTTCAGTTTCATATTGCTGGTATTGTGCACACTGACTCACTGTCACATTTCATGGCTTACTGTGACACCTGAATAGAAGAGACCTTGTTGATGTTAGTAACACCTGTGCTATTCATAAGATGACAAGTCAAAATGTCTGCTGTGGAAAAGGTCTGTTATACAACAGCAGCAGTAGATGCTTTAAAATGCAGCTCACAGAGGCAGTGAAGTATGGAGGACCACAAGAGATAGAAAAAAGTAATAAACAGGCGTATTCAATTTTTAACAAATTCATTATGAATCCAGAAATAAGTAGAATAAAACAAATTCATGATTTTGGAATATAATCTACAATAACAAGAGGAATAAAAAAAATCTACTAATCCAATAGAATAGAACAGAAATACTTTATTGATCGCAGGGGAAATTCTGTAAATGACAGAATTTAGAATTCAGTGATTCAGTGACCCCTAGATTCATGGGAAGCATTAGTGTGTTGGTCCAGTCCAGTCATTATACACAACTAGTTTAGCGAAACACTCTGCAGATAACTAAAACATATAGATGTTTCTTACCCTCTGTTTCTTCTAGGTGAATCTTGCTGACTACCTACCCAAGACCGGGGGCAGTACGCCATATGGGTCTGGAGGAATCTGGATTGGCCTCACAGATATTCAAAGGGAGGGCACTTGGGTGTGGGTAAATAATGCAACCCTGCAGGGGAGAGGGTAAGAGCTTTAACAGTTTTAAAAATTGCTCTACTGTGTTTCTGTGATTAAAGAATGGTTTGAAGCAGGATAATTAGCAAGCCTGGCTCTACACTATGCCCATCCAGGAAACACTTACAGCACAAAACTCCCCAAAAGCACACAACTTGTGCTGATGGGGAGTTTTGTTTGAAGAAAGCCAGAAGAGCTGTTACTTTTGCTAAGCTAAGTTAACTGCCTCCTGGCTCTAGATTTCTAATTAATTAATTATGGTAAACAGTACGCAAACTACTGTGTATCATGGCTTTGTGGGGGAAATCACTTTTTTCACTTTTACTTTACAAAGCACTCAATTTAGCTCTTATTCAACATTTTTCTTATTAGTAAGAATATGAATAATTAGTTTAAAGTAGTAAAAAGAAGACCGTTTGTTTGGTTGTTTGAGTTGAAGTAAGGGAAATTTATCATACTGCACCAACACACTAATGTGGTGACAGCAAGAATAGCTTGTATGCCGGTATTTTTAAATTAAAGATAGATTTATGTTTAATGGATGAATGAAAGTGATGGATCGCCCCCATGCATGAATCATAGATTAATACCAATCTAATTTTACACGTGATCCATGACAAGAAAAAAATTTGAGATCCCCAAAATTTGACAAATCCTGTTTCCAGGGGAGTTAATGTAGCTTCTTTCTAACAGCCAGCAGGGGGCGACTCCTCTAGTTGCAAAACTAAGTCTGATTGTATAGTAGCACATGAAAAAATTACCCTACTTCTCTCTTGACTTGTTACCTCAGTAAACACTTTCCTCATCATACGTTTATGGTTTCAATCGCTACTCTCAAGATTTTTTGGAATTCACTATCATGTTCATTTGGTAAATTATGGTCCAATTTAGAGTAAATAAGGAGGGCAAAAAAGCAAACGATTAGCAAAATGTCAAGTTATTCCTTTACTGATCATAAACCATGTGAACTGTTCTCTAAACAAATCCAAATTTAGGCATTCATTAAATTAAAATCTTTCCACACATTTACTGCATAAAATTTGAAAGAGATAAACACCAATTCTTTAATTCTGGACAAATCTGCATTTTCAGCTAATAATTCAGATAATGACAAACATCAGCAACATAAATTGTACGTGGAGTAACAGTATAACTTGAACCTTGCTTTAGGTACTGGTTGCAGGGGCAGCCCAGTAGAAATGGACTGCTGAGTGAAGACTGTGCAGGACTTTGGAATACAGTCAACCCGACAAGGAGTACGTGGTTTGATGGAAACTGCCAAGTGACCAGGGAATGGTTATGTGAAAGGGAACCTGTCTAGCTGTGCAATGTGTTGCAGTCCATATTCAGGCTGAAATTAAGTGAAATAGGAGGGAAGAAGATGTACACCCAGTTGTCCTTCATAGCAAATTCCATTATACATTTCTTTTCTTCATGAATAAACATATGAAATGTATAAACAGTACTGGTTCTTCTGATGCATTTGTACTTCAATAAATAGCAGAAGTTAACCTAGTGTAGGTACTAACCTTAGTAACTATAATAACAGATTGTATAATAATGAACAACAACAACAAAAACGTCAAATTGAAAATTCTTATTCTTAAATTTGCCATATAGACAAACAAGTAATTGCAACTATGCACGATGTGATGACATGTGTTGTAATTATGCGCTATATATATAAAATTGAATTGAATTGAATTGAACCGATTGCATAAATATTTACCCTTTAATATGAGCTTAAATCATCACTTGTGAAGCCAGTTGTTTTTAGAAGTCCTTCTAAAAATTATATGTACAATATTAACATGCAAAATGTATACAAACATAGTTCTTGGTGAATGTACCGATCAGTACTAAATGAGGCTGTCATTCATTGGCAATGTTGCTCAGCATATTGTGACATTGACGTAGAACAATGTCACAGTTCAGAAAAGGCTGTCTTTAAAACCTCAGTGAGTGGCAACATCTGCTGCTTGCGGGTATAAAAGAGGAGGCAAACAGATTAGCGGGCAGTCACAGCAACACTGCAGTCATGGAGAATCCACAGAGAGGAACAAATGGCAACAAAGGAACATCTTATGAAATATTTAGACAAGGTATGATTTTGTTCTACAGTGACTGATTCATTCTTTTCATTTTTCTCCAGTTTTATCTCTCTCTGTTAAGGTGATTTTACTGAATCCAATACTGTCATTAATACAGTATTAGTGAATAACTAGAATTAGTTGGAATTCATTTCAAATATGTGCTAAATGTACAACTAAACCTTGTGGATTGCAACTTTAAATTTGTGTTTCTGTAGCTTGTTACGACATAGAAATCACTGTGTGTAAAACTGTAGTTGTATGACTTACAGGTCAGATTAGTCAGAATAGTCACGTTTTCTGTGGTCTATGCAGATTTTCTTAATTATTATATATGATACAATACTATATAAAATAGCACTTTTGATGTAGTTTTTCACGGTTTCAGTGCTTAATGCAGCTACTAGCAGTATTCATTTCACTTTTATTCTATTTCAGTACCTATACAGCAGTGGTGAACTACATAGGAAAATGTGAGAAAAAAAGAATTTTCAGTTTAATATTTTTTAAATGTTTTTCTGTTAACATTTTTAACTTCAGTGATCACAGGTGGTTATACGTTTCCAAACTATCGACTGGTTATACTGTGCCTGGGACTGCTGAATGTTGTGCTGCTGATCACTGCTGTTGTTATTGGAATTAACTGTAAGTATGATAGTTGAAAAAAAGTTTCATTTCCCTCTCTGTGGAACTTACTTACTTTGAACGGAAACCTTTGTCACACAAAAAAAACCCTCATCTTTCATTCTCATATGTATGAATTTACGCAGTTGTGCACCTCTAGTACAATTACCAGTGTAAAAACACACTGTATGTTTTGTAAAAAGGCATAAAATGCAATTTGCAAGTTTATGGTTCAGTATAATGAAATTTGACTTTTCTTGCTGTTTTGTACACAGTTTTGACTGAAAACAATACAGTTTGGTTTTGACACAAGCACACTCTTTGCAATAATATGTTCAGGTGCCAGACTCAAAGAGGGCTCCCTCCACATTTCCCACCCAACTGCAACACAGCTCATCAGTGAGCTCACTGATCTCCATAGCAACCACAGCGATATGATTGAAGCTGAAAAGGAGGCCAAGAGGACGTTACAGAGAGCGATCGAAAGCCATGCACAAATAAAGGTGAAAATCGAGAAGCTGAAGACATTTAATGACGGTTATCAGACGCAATTTCAAGCACTGCAAGTCGAGAAGACAAACCTGCAGGTCAATATATCGGCTCTGGGTGAGACAGAAATGTATTTTAACTTATAAGTGCAGTTTTTCATTTAATCTGTTAACTTACAATGCAGTAAAGCACGTGAACAACAAATCTCCTGTTTTTCTTAGAGGGAACTTGTGGCAGATGCCTCTCTGGATGGATTCTTCTCAACTCGTCTTGCTATTTCTTTTCCTACACTGAGTCCTCTATTGTCAAAAAGAACTGGCCAGACAGCAGAGCAGACTGCATTAGCCGTGGATCTGACCTGATTGTGATTGATAACCAGGAGGAGCAGGTGGGCTGAAAACAAACGAGAAAGAGGGGGAAAGAGAATATGAATATATTTAAATGTTTCAGTGTTACAATTTGCTGGATTGAAAGTGTCCATCCTTTGTGTGCCTACACAGAAATTTGTAAGCAGCAGCATTACCAATATGAGAAGTGCTGGTAACGTTTGGGATAACGGCTTCTGGATTGGTCTCACTGACATAGATGTAGAGGGGAATTGGATGTGGATTAATAATGTCACAGAGGTGGAGCAAAGGTGAGAGCTGCAGAATTATGCTCTTAATATTGCAAATTATAATATAGATTGATATTTTTACTTTGCAACATTAGTTAGATGAGGTTAAGTGATGATGTGTCAACACTGATTTTGATTATTGTCAGATACTGGATGCCTGGAGAACCAAACAACCAACACCAGGGAGAGGATTGTGGAATTGCAGTTTACAGCTCCTCTAATCCCTGGGAGACTCGATATGATGCAAGATGCAATGTGAAAAGGGTACACTGGATATGTGAAACACCATCAAGATAAACTTTAGATGTACTCTTGCTATCCTGGTCGACCAGTTTGGAACTATTGAGAATAAAATACTGTTAACATGTGTCTTTTGTTGCTGGGCATTTTTCACCTTGAATTATTTGAACTGTTTTTTAGCACTCATTACTCATTGCATGCAGAGTGTCACTGCATGTAGTGCAGCTCAATACATTATTATTCATACAGACAGATACAGTACCTTTATTTCAACTGGGGAAATCCAATTAAGGGCAAAGCTCCCACTAAAAAAATGTTATACAAAAAATAAAAGCTATTTCAACATTCACCATGAACATTACACAAGGACAAAGCAGAAACATCGACAAAACAAGCGCATTTATTATATAAGACATCATTCAATAGAACTTTAAACTATTTAAATGTGTAACTTCTGTAACTTCTGAAGTATGTTCCACTTCTGAGGAGTATTATATGTAAATGCAATAAATCTCAATTCTGCATTTATAAATGGCACATCACAGGTAATGTACTCTCAAATACATATGAATAAATTTCAGCATCATGCAAAGTCAATCACTGATTAAAATGCTGTCCCCACAAACTGCTACCTACTGCTAAAAGAGAGGTGCTGCTTACAGTATTAGGCTCTTAGTCAGTTTCTCATCATGAGTTTTAAAAGACAGTTTTAATTTGCTGCTGGTTGTTGTTCTGCAAGGTATGATAATTATTCCTATTAAATATATAGCCATATCAGAAGAGTCATATAGTAAGCTGCATTGCATTGCAACATATATTCATAGAATACATTTCATAAAATGCGCCCATGTACAAACCAAACTTACTAGTTCACACTCATTTTGACTGCTGGAATCATATACCACAGATTGATATAGATTTGTAAACAGGTATGACTTTTATTAAATTTCATGCATTGCAGTAAATCCTCAGATAAGTAAGATCATGTACAATGTTTTTGCACCATTAAAGAGGGTGGCTTCTGTTATGAACAAAGCCTCCATTTGGATGCCAGCCTTGAATTACTTCAGAAGGATCAGCATATTCACATCCTACAAGGAACATAAGTGTTGCACCATAGAGATTACTAATAGTAATTTCACTTCTGCTCTTCTGTTAATGCTACTTCTCTTTTCTCATGGATGCAGATTTAACTGGAAGTAAATTATAATAAATTTACTGTTGATGAAGCAATGCCCAGGCAAATTGTGGTCCACATGCGCTGGCATTTGACTCTCAACTAAACAGGGAAAATGGAGAAGACTGAAATCCCAGGTTGTAATTTTGATGGCCGATTTAATGCACTGATTTGCCAAGAGGACTTGGAGGAGCATCCTCCTTACCATCAATTTGGTCAAGGCAGGCAACAAGGTATAATAAGACTGTATTTTTTATTAGATGCCTTTCTATAAACAGGCTTCTTATTCTGTGGATGCTTTTAATGAGTTCTAAAATAGTGATGATAAAATATGTTGAAATATGTTAATGACACATGACTAACACTTGATGATTATTATATATATTTATAAAATGTACCATGAAGTTTGTACAGTTGTGTTCAGTTTCTGCCTTTATATTGCTGATTTATTGTCTCTCTGTCTAGTGTCCATATTCAGTATGAATCCTGGGAGACGCTGCAGACTGGCTGTACTGATCCTGGCACTTCTCGCTGCTGTTCTACTGATAGTTGATATCAGCTTGGGCGTCCACTGTAAGTCACTTTTATTGTGTATAGTGACTCCTTGAGGTTACTGATGTCGATATCAATTGCTGAGGATTATTTTTATTATCTAATAATCTGCTGATTTTTTCATAGAGCCCAATGTGATATTAAATGAACTGAAAGCAGCACATTTCAAGATTTGAAAAGTGGACAATTGGCTTTGTTTTGCTTGAAAACATCCTTAATCAATTAGTTGATCGTCATCATTGTTGCTAGTTCATTTTCTGTTAATGGACTAATAACTAAGCTAATTGTTTCAGCTTTACCTCTGATGAAATTGTCTGTAGAGATGTTGTCCAGATAAAGAAGTCAAATGATGGTTTTGGTACAGCCTACACATATATTATTATAATGAAATGCATCCAGAGATATAATGCTCTACTTTGTATTTACTTTTTTTTTTTTTTAATGTCTTAATTATTTGCTTGGGGTTTTGTTTATTCATATTTAAATGCTTATAGTTTAGACCAGGTTGGTAGCCCTATTAGAAAAGTTTGATTTGAACATGTATCATGTACTAAAAATGTAAATGTTTGGGATTATTTGGAAGATTATTTTACACTAGTAAAAAATAGAGAAAGAAAACAGAGAATGGTTTGTTTGCAGTGATATTTTCTGTCTTCAACAATTGCAGACAACAAGCTCACAGATACTCACCTCACACTTGATGAAACGGAGCGCATCAACAAAGAGGTGACAACACTCCATGATACTTACAAGGCCGCAGTCGAAACCATGAAGGGCGCCAAAAAGCAGCTGGACAGTGAGATGAGCCGTCAGAAACAAACCAACTGGGAATTTGAACACCAAACAAAAAGAAGCAAAGACTATGAAGTACAGATTGATAAAATTACAAAGGAGCTAGCAGCTCTGAGATCACATCTACCAATGATTAGTGAGACATGTTTCACTATTACTGTATATTAAAAAAAAAAAAAAAAAAAGTATTATGCTGTGTTTTGTGTTTGTTTTGATAGTTTTAACAGTATTTTTTCCTTGTCAACAGATGATGGCTGCAGACACTGCCCACCAGGATGGATTCTGATGAACTCAGTGTGTTACTACTTCCCTTTCTCAGACAGCAATGGACTCAAAACATGGCAACAAGCCAGAGAATTCTGCCAAATGCATGGAGGGGATCTTGCAGTCATAGACAGCAAAGATAAACAGGTTAGTTAATGTTAATGTTACTGTGCAAACCTGTTCATTCAGAGTTCAAAACATTTTTACCCATTTTTTAAATATATTTGTTATAGAACAGAACTATAAATTACCTGATGAATCATCACGATTTCTCAAAACACCGTGTGGGCTACTGGATTGGACTAAGAGACTTACATGAGGAAGGGACTTGGAAATGGATGGATGGGACACTGCTTGTTGAAGGGTGAGAATTTAATATGTTACACACAGTGAAAAAATGTGTAAATCAAGAGTCAGCAGTTGTATTTGTATGTGATTAACATCATGCAGTGAAGGTTTCGCACATCAACATTCAGCCACCATTTTTACAAACAAACTCCAACTCCTGATCAGATACAAGAAGGAAGTTTTTGCATTTTCCCGTAACCGTACTGTAGTGTAACCACAAACATTAACAAAGAGTCAGCTAAACACAGAACTTGCTGTGCCTTTAAGTTATTCTTTATACTAAAATGACATGAACAGCCACAACTCTCTGCCTGGCAGTTATGTAAATGCATTCCTCAGTCTAAAGACCTGTAAAAGACTTTTTTTATTTTTTATAAAGTGTTTTCCTGTAGACAATAGCAATATATACACATATATAAATACAAATAGAAAATTCTAGGATACATATAATTGAACTGAGGGCTCTCATATAAAGAATTTTACCCAGTGGGGTAAATGTGGCAGACTTAATGACATCTTTTGACACACGGATAAGAAAAAGATACATAATGTGGTCTGAGAGAAAGCAAATACTCTTTCTCTGTACAGTAAGTTTGTTTTTTCCAGGTATTGGAATGACGGAGAACCAAACAATGTGGATGATGAGGACTGTGCCCAAGTGGTTGTTGTAGAAAACTTCTTCAAGGCTTGGAATGACTTAAGCTGTAGAACGCCACAGAAATGGATTTGTGAAAAAGCACCAACTTCTACGAGCTGAAAACTTCTTCAAGGAGACACAAAGTTATACCTACTGTATAGCTTTAGACAGTGTGTTCATCTACAGGACATTACTACAGTATAGTGGTAATTTATAGCTTATTATACAAAGACATACAGTATTTTATATTATTAATACAGAGTCTGTATCCGCAGGGGGACTTTTTGGTTATAGACAAATACATTATTAAATATTATCATTTAATCATTATTAAATACTTATCTGCTTGCAAATGCTTTGTTTATTAGAAATGGTTTAAGAATGCTTTATAAACTTGTAATTTCTTGCTGTTTGCCAAAATTTCATTAAGACAATTTTCAGTAAACTGATTCAGGGTCAGATGCTTCTTGTAAGTGTTTGATAGCCAGTTGTACCTCTCATTTTGCAATTCTTAATCCTTTTTAATCCAAACTAAAACTAAAGTGTAACAACAACATGCTATGGTGTTATGATGATTATATGCAGATGTTTCTAAGCTAACCAAAGTGCACATTCCCAAAAATGGCTTCTTTTGAAAATTTCGCAAACAGCCAGTTGTGAAAAGTCAGCAAGAAAGTCTGATTAACTGGAGAGTATATTTGCAGAAGGAAATAAAATCTGCACTGTTCTATTCCTGTTGTGAATTATGTGTTTCATAATCAACTCGTTTGTGAAAGTGCTAGTATAGCATTATTTTGGACTGAATAGAGAAATGCAGTGATCCAGCAGTCTGCAAATTGGATTGCATGCATAGTGTCAGCCATAGTATTGGTATATACAGAATGTTAATATTCAAATGCATAAATGAGCCATATTACCAATAATATCAGTTGTCTTACCCCATACTTTGACACTATTTAACATGTATCTGTATGATTTATATTTTACCAACTAAAATCCACACTCATACACACAAAGGCATTACATCTGTCCAGGGTCCAAACAAACACACACTCCTACACACACATTTGTATTTACATGGCTTCTTGATATTTCATTTATTTCCTGAAGACTTACTCTAACCTAATCATAAAATGTAATGGTTTATCTTATGAGGACATGCTTTTTGTCCCCACAAATAAGACAAGTCCCACTAATCTAGGTGTATAAAGAAATATAGGTCCCCACAACGTCCATAGTACCAGCACACACACACAAACACACAAACACACACATACCTGTTACCACTGGTATAAGCAGGCGAGACAAACAGATCAATAAGCTCTACTTGCACCACTTTAATGGAGAACTCGCAGCCACAGTCAGAATCTGAGGAGGAGATGTCATTCGACCATAAAATGTATCAAGATATCAGCAGAGATGGGCCTTCATTCTTCCACCGTCAAACATTTGGACAAGGTATACATTACTTGCCGATCTAGTTTTTTCTGCAGTGTCTTAATTATGTCAAACTTCGACATCACCACAGGAACTGACCCTGTGTAAATACAGCTCATTCAGTGACTTAGATTTTAAATACATATAAAATATTGTTACACATATAAAATAGTTTCTGTGGTTTTGACTAAAACTGTGGCATTTTAAACTGATCTTCAGTGATTTTTCTGTAACCTATAAGTAGGTCAGAAATCACCATGATAATGCTCTTGCTTTAATTTTTAAGATTTACTGTGTACATATAAGATTGACTATAAGATTTTGACTAAAAGGAGAATTTTCAAGGTCTGTTTGCAGGGAGATTTGGATTTGTGTTTCCACACTACCGACTGATTATACTGAGTCTGGGCCTGCTCAATGCAGTTCTGCTGATAGCTGCTGTTGTCACTGGGATTTACTGTGAGTATGAGAGTTCACCAGAAAGTGCTGATTTCCTTATTAGTATGATGTATAGTTTGTGTTCTGTGGGATTTGAAACACATAGCTGAATTAAAGACACCCTATGGTGAAAATTGAGTTTTTAATGTTGTTAATATGTCCATATGGTGCTTTTTATAGCATATAAAAATGACATAAAGATGACATATTATGAGCTGAATAAGCTCAAAGCTGAGCATTTCCACCTTGAAACTGCAGCAATGAAAGTCTCAAAAACACAAATTTAGACGTTCAGGGTTTCATACATAACACACCAAACAAACCAATCCGATCAACTTGCAGGGTGAGGCTTTCTGTATCATTATTCATCTTCAGAATCAGTTTCTGCTTCGAACATATATGGCTGAATTACTCCAATATTACAACTTGCCATTGTAGTTTAGTAGAGAGAGAGAAGAAGCAACATGTAGGAAGGGATTATTTAATGGTAAAAACTTCTTAATCTGTAACTTTGTAACACAGAAATGGGTTGAATAGTGGTTAAATCAACGACTGTAGACAGGCTTAAACAAGTGTCAAAAAATGGATATAAAAGTTTGTATTCCCAACAGTAGAAATCATTGCAGTCCCTATTGCGATTTTCCCATTTGCATACCTTGTACTGATTAATGGGAACTGATTTATGTCTCACTATGAAATCAAAACAGTAAAACAATTAATATATGCAACATGATTAAACCCTTTCCAATACATTATGAAAGTATGGCTGTAAGTAATGAATTGGTAAGAGTTATAATTTTCAACTACTTTTAATATTTGATGAATGTTTTGGTTTGTAAAATGTCACAAAAGTGAGGAAATAAAATGACATTGCAAGTTTCCAGAGAAGTATCTTAAAGGTCTAAAACCAAAGTTATGTAGCTTCCATATAAGACAAAGAAACGCTCACCTTTAAAAGACTAAAACCAACAAATGTTAATATGACAAGAGCTGTTCAAGGTGTTTCCACAGTGCAGGAGGGTTTTCACACTGGAAAGCCTAATTGTAGTTGTAAGTTGTACAGTAGATGTTTTTTTAAATTGAACTAAATTAAAAGGTTCAGGGACTGCTTAGTGTGATGATGCACTGATATGCTTTGAAATAAATGCCATTGTCAGCATGCTAACATGATTACAATAACAATGCAAACGCGATTTATCCTCTGGGGACAATGAATGTCTGCTCAAACTTTGATGGTGATCAGATGGATCACCATCAAAGTTGGATCACAGTTGTTGTCCAGACCAACATGCACATGAGACTGAGAATACTTATCTTGACTTTACTCAACTGTTTTGTCACAGCTTCTCTTACTCTTATTTTCTATCCCTCAGGTGCCAAAGCCAAAGACTTTGAGATTCCACATTCAGCCGCTATACCCCTCGTTATAGAGCGTAACTTTCTCCGCAACCACAGCAATATCATCAGAGCTAAAGTGGAGGCCCAGGTGGCATTGGCCACAGAGCGCACCAGCCATCTGCAACTGAAGCTGGAAGTGAAGCAGATGAAGACACTCACTGATGGTCTTCAGGGAGAAATTGAGATACTACATAGAGAAAAGACAAATATCCAGTCTAACAAAACATCTTTTGGTAAGACGAATCTCCAGCCTGTTTGTCTTTGGTGGCAACAGTCCAACCTTCTCCCACATGGGAACATATGCTGTGAACCTGTACAACCTATGTTGATGTGACTTTTTTTTTAGAAAGTATTTCAGAAAATAACAAAACATTTAACTCTTTCTAATCTGTTAATGCAACAGAGAAAAGCTGTGGCAGATGCCCACCCGGATGGAGTCTTCTGAAATCATCCTGTTATCATTTTGCTCACCATGAAGTGGTTCCCCAAAAGACCTGGCAAGATGGTAGAGCAGACTGTATTCGTCAAGGGGGTGACCTGCTTGTGATCAATAATTTGGAAGAGCAGGTAAGTCAGAGGTACAAATAAAAAGAATGTTTTAGTCTCAGAAATGAAAAAAAAAGTTATAGTTTTGGTAAGTGTATCTGCAGCTGATCCCCTTTGGTGAAAATAAAGTTTCTTACCTTGTTAAAATGTGCATATGATGTTTTTTTTTTAAATATATATACTTAAAGACTTAAAGACCATGGCTGAGCATTTTTGCCTTAAAACTGTTGTGTATTGATGTCAATCTCAACAAGATAGATTCTTCTTCGTCTGGGTCGAACATTTATGGCTGAACTACTCCAATATTACAACTCACCAAGGTACAGCATAGAGTAGTTTTACAGTGTTTGAACAGAGTTGTCAGTGAGCTGGTGTGCTCGAGCTGAGGCATGGGTGGAGAGACAGGTGGAAACTTCATAGATCTGCACATTCCAGAGAAATCAACAGTGTCCAGTTACTTCTTAGCCATTTTTAGGCAGGAAGGGATCATTTTCATGGGAAAACCTTCTAAAAATGTACACAGAGACAAATATCTACGGGTTAAATCAGTGATTGGAGAGGTAGTTTAAATTTAGCCACAAAAAACCTTGCCCATAAGATTAAAGTGGCTTTAATTTTTACTTTTTTATTAACCATGTATCAAATCACAATGTGAAAACAAGTGGGAAAGCTGAGAAATATCATCTGAACCTGCAGCTGTCCTCGGCCTAATAGAGCTACATAGCAAGTTTCAGCTCATTTAGCTGTCTGGGTCTGTGACTTGTTTTGGTTCACCCAAACAGTACAAATAAAATATACTTTAGTAAGTGTTTCACATTCTAAAACTCAGCTCTGTCACTAATCAGTACTATATAAGTATAGTTTCATCAGACATTACTGAATTGTAAGCTGGCGACATGAGAAAATTACCCCACCACTCTTACAAAAATTAGATTTTTCGACATCATGTATGTGACATTATGTGAAAACTAACTTCAGGAAGCCAATTTATGTGTTCATGTTGTACACCATCGCTCAGCAAAACAGCTGAGCTTCTATTTGATCATCAAGTATATATAGTACATAGTACAGAATTCAGGTATCAACTTCTGTGTCTGCTATCTTACAGCAACTCATTAGTGAGAACTTTCCCAGGCAGAGCAGCAGCAATATATGGTGGGAGAACGGATTCTGGATCGGCCTCACTGACGTGGTGTCAGAGGGAACCTGGGTTTGGATTAACAATGTGACTGAGGTGGAGACAATGTAAGCATAGACTGCTGACACTGTTCATTATGACAGTTTCACAACAACACCATCATGAATAATAAATTTAGTGGAAACTAATTCTTCTTTGAATGGTTTTGATTGAAGGTACTGGAGAAACGGACAGCCAAGCCACAGTGAACCTCAGAGCGGGAACTGTGCTGCTCTTTATTACTACCATGATACTATGAAGACGTGGTATAATGTAAACTGCCGACACCTGTTGAACTCAATCTGTGAGATGGAGCCACGTGCGACATGAGACCTCATCAGCAGAAATCAAAACAATGATGATAATGAAAAATAATAATAATTTCCCAAAATCTTTCAAACAAATAAGATGCAGCTTAACAATTATGTTGTGTGTGATGTGATTTTTTTTTTTTTGAGATATACAGATTTCACAGCTTTTTTAAAACATTTTTGTATAGATAAAAACAACTGTCTTACGTGCAAAACTGAAAAATATTTTAAAAAGAAATCTCCATATCTGTAGCAGAACAATAGGAAACAGTAAAGACTAGTTACCCATTGGTACCATCTCAATAACTTTTTGTATATCCAGATGTATATGGAAGAAGAAATGTAATGATTTCAAGCAACATCATACTTGATTACATTAAATAAAAAGCTTCCCCTGACAGAATCGTTGCTTGATTGTTGAATGAACTAGAAATCGTCTCGTTTAGGTGATCACAAAATGATTCTGCTCTGCAACTGACCAGCACCTCTAGTAAATATTTAACAGCTGAACTTGAGTTTTTGTTTGTGATGTTATACCTCCACACACACAAGCAAACACACACAGGGCAATGTCCTAACAAATAATCTCTGCTAGACAGTCACATCAGACGGCTCTCAGTTTGACTTTCAAAATGGAGGAGAGAGAATATTCAGGTGGCACTTTTGAGTCCACATATAACAAATTGACTTCTCCCAAGGAAATGAGTGCAGATGAGCATCCTCTCTACCCAAACCGAGGGAAGCAGCAAGGTAAAGCAAATTAATGATGGTGAATCTTGTTTAATTTGATACATGGTGCCAGATTGTAAAACAGTTTTGTGTTGACTTCCATACCATCCCTAATATGGATCCTCACTTTGCTGTAAGTTATTAAATGTATGCTTTGTATTATTTTTTTAAATAAGCATGTTGCTCAATCATGTAGCATCTTTGGAAAATACCGATGGGTGACTCATAAAAAGTGTCTTTGGAAGATGTTTAAAGTATTATTTAAGTTTTTCTTTAACTTGTGTTGCTGCACTTTAAACCATTTGGTTAATATTGTTAATATGTTGTTTATGGCTTTGGTATTGATCCATCATCTGTCTGTGTAGTGTCCATGTCCACAGTGAGACCTGAATCCAGCCTGAATCACTACAAAGTGCTTGCAGTGAGCCTGGCAGTGCTCGCTGCCATTCTGCTAGCAGTCGATATTGGCCTGGGGGTCTATTGTAAGTCAGTGTTTACCCATAAAGCACTCATAGTTTTACACTATTGTTGACTAAAGTAGATGAGGTCGCATCACACCCACAAATTTGAGGTACTTGTACTTTACTGAGGTATTTCCATTTTATAATAATTTATACTTCCACTTGACCAAATTTCAGAGGGAAATTGTACTTTCTACTCTGCTGTATTTATCTAACAACTTCAGTTAATTGTGAGATAAAGATTTTACACAATGTTTCTGATGTCTTTCAAAAAACGGTGAAAAATTGGAGTTAAGTTTCACTTATCTATGAGTTTTTAACACCTTTGATAAACAGTGATTTTTCCCTCTAAACTTTCTCGCATTCAATGAATGTTCAAGTGATCCAGTATCTCACCAAAGATTACAGAGAAAGCCCAAAAACTAAATAACAGATTAATGTATCAGAACTTTGTTTCTTCTTCTTTCCTCTCCAATCATTTGACGACCCCCAGATTTATCTGCTGGCCTTGTATATAAAACTGTATACAACATTCCACCTGCAGCAGCTACAACAGTAACATGCTGCTGACACACTGATGCTTCAGTATTAATATTCAAATTATGTCATATATAAGAACATATTATATGAGGTAGGAGTTGCATGCAGGACTTGGATACGTAATGGAACATTCTTACATTGCTGCACT